>JAHBCN010000223.1:60000-236224 GCA_019359885.1 Listronotus oregonensis
TGTTTTGAGAATACTAATACAATCAATATAATAAAAGGGTGATCGGGGGTATGACAGATAGTCTCCGATACTAATGCAACAATTTTTTTTGTTCTGTGGGTAAACGATTGGCTAATAATATAGATAATCAAAAAAAATCTTTAAGAACAATTATAATAATGAACTATGTTTCTCGAGCCCCTTACTGAGTCTGTGTTGATTGAGGTTATCGGCTCTTTGAAAACTTTTTCACACGATGATAGGGTTACCGATATTGTAAAATCAAACCACTTGTTCCTTATTAAACCCCTTCAATATATTATAGATCTGATATTTGTGTCTGGGTTATCCGATATTCTCAAAAAATGAATTATACCTTTTAAAAAGGACGGTGATAAGACAGATGTTAACAATTATCGACCGATAGCCTTGAAGTGTAATTAATAAGATTATTGAGAAGTGTATTAAAATAAAATTTGGAATTTTTTATTGCAGAATAGGGTAGTTTTGAGCGTCATATGGTTTTAAGGAAGGGGGGACTTAAATGCACTCTATGATGTGACTAAATTTTTAAAGATTCCCCCAACAATAACCTAAAGCCTCTTGCTGTATTTTTTGGGCTTAAAAAAGCCTTTGATACTGTGGACCACCAAGTTTTATTGGATAGATTGTATCAATTTTGGGGTTAGGGGTCAGTTCTAAAATTTTTTTAAATCTTATCTAATGGGTAGGCTTCACATGTCAAAGTAAATAATACTTTAGTAATGAAATGGTGGTAGAATTCGGGGTTCCACAGGGGATTGCGGTCCCATTCTGTTTCTTATCTACATAAATAATTTATTTAAAATTCGGGGGCAGATGAGATTGTATGTTACGCAGATGATACTGTACTTTTTTTTAGGGGTAATAAATGGAATGATGTTTTTTATAAGGCTGAAAAGGCTTTTTTTAAAGTAAAATTGTGGATGGATAGTAGTGTATTGACTCTTAATACAAAAAAATCCTATTTTATGCCATTTTCTTTAAATAGGCGGGTCTTCCCAGATAATAATAGCATTGTTTTACATAAACAAAACTGTACAGACTATAAAAACTGTGTATGTGATGTAAACATAAGACGTTGTGAATCATAAATATTTTTGGGATTTTTTGATCAGTGTTTAAAATGGAATTGCACATTGAATATGTAGCAAAAAAAGTTAGAAAGTTAATTTATAAGTTTTATCAGTTAAGATCTTTTTTGCCAAATTTGTTTTAAATGTGGTGTATCTATTTTTGGGGGAATCAGTAATGGGTTACGGAATTATAGCTTGGGAGCTGCATGCAACAGCATATTAAAAATTTGATTAATTCAAAAAAATATGTACTAAAAGTAATGCTACGTAAAAATCGAGGCTTTTCAACAAACACCTTATTTAAACTGGACTGTGTACGGTTAGAAATTGTATTGTATAAAAATCATTAATTTCTCTAAAATTTTTTTAAATTGTTTACAATTTTTTTGTATCACATATATGAAACAAGAGCCGTAGGTAAAAAACCCTTATCTCTACCTCAGCAATTTTTTCCCGGGGAACAAAAAAAGGATGTTCCTTTTTGGGCCTAAAGTACTAAACATGATGCCTATGGAACTAAAAATTAAACTTAATAAAGATAATAAAGAAAAATTTTAAAAACTGGGTTCAACTAATTTTGTTAGTATTTGCTGAAATATTTCTTTTTGTGCCTTAATGGGGGCATTTTTTCAGTAAAAAAAACCCTTTTTTTTCTAGTTATTGAATTTTTTTTTCCGCTTTTGTTTTAAGCATGATCTTTTAACGGCATGTGAGTGAGGCACACACAAATCTCATGATTCATTTTCCCTTTTTCTTTTGCTAAGGATATATTTAAGATGGTAGGGGAATTTAAATTGTAAATTTGATCTCTTGTTTTTTTTAAATAAATAAATAAATAAATAAATAAATAAAAAAAAATAAATAAATGTCGGGGGGAAGGCTTTCCCCCAAAAATTTTTTGCATTCTGGACTCCATTCAAAGAATAGCCGTTCGTCTTATTAATGATCCAACGCTCACAAAAAGGTTTTTTCTTGCCCACCGTCGAGCTGTAGGGGATCTGTCGCTCTTCTATAGGTATTTTCACGGCTTCTGCGTAGAGGAGTTGGCCAGTATAATACCTTCTCTAAAAATTCCCCAACACAGCAACATATAGTGCAACTTTATGCACCTTTTTTACAGTTCAGTTGGAAACCCCCCGAACTTTTCGCTTTCTTCGTTCTTTCATCCCTAGAGTGTCAAGGCTATGAAGCTTGCTGCTCGCGAAATTTTTTTCCCTTTTTTCTGCCAATCTCCAAATATTTAAGTCCCGTGTGAAAAACCCCCCTCACCACACCCCCGGGAAGGGGGTATTTTGGAAAAACCTTTTGTGGACTGTCCCAAGAAAAAAAAAAGGCTTTACACCATCTAATGGTTAAACAAGAAAGGTGTACCCCCCTCCCCAAAAACATCCGTTATATTTATGTTTTTCCCTTTGTTACGTTAATCATCTTGAAACAATAACAGCGCCTTGAACCTAATAGTTTCGTTATATTTCCTTCAATTTTTCAAAATCGTAGTTACTTAAAAAAAACAACGTTTTGGTTTCGAAACTTCCCCGGCCCGTTACGTATTTTGCATTGGTTGGGCCCAACACATATTCTGAAACATCCACGTTATATAACCTTTCGTTGTAAAGAGGTTTTTCTGGGTTTAAATAGGTGGTTCTATTATGTTGATTATGTTACATTAAAAGTTTTTTTACCCCAATGTGTGGTGTAGGGGAATAATACAGAATGTTTAATTAAGTATGGTCGTAAATCCCATTTTGTTAACCATTTAATGTACAGCAACATATGGATGGTACAGTTTTTTAAAAAAAAAAATTTGTATAATACTTTATCACTAGAAGGCGCACGATACTAAATATTAAAATGGGCAAATTTTTTTTTTTAAAATTAAAGTAATTGATCACCGATTTGATTAAAATAACTAAACGATTTTTCACGCCTTTCTTCATATACTATTTTCTTTAAACCCCCTAGAGTGGGCGAAAATTTATTTTCACCCAAAAAAACACTAAAAAAAGGAAAAAATTTTTTTAGAACGTAGGCTGGTCAAGTAAAAAAAAATGATTAAATATCCTTCGTGTTTGATTTTTTTTAAAACAAAAAATGTAAAAAACCCCATCGTTAAAACCTCAAGAAATTAATTAATTAACAATTTTGGAAATTGTTTATCCTAAAGTTTTAGCTTTTTTTTGTATAAAAGTAAATGTTGCGTCCACTCTGCTATTAAAGATGCCACTAAAAAAAAATGGATGAAAAAAAAAGGATAAATTGCCTGTTATTTTTGAAATTTTTTCGTCCCCCCCAAAGTTTTAAAAATTTCCCCAAAATAAAACCATGACAAGAACCCACCCCCAAATTTAAAAAAAAAATAATATAAACTAAAGGAAAAATTTTTTTCATAAAAATATCTGATGTCTACAACTCTCCTTTCATATTTCCCAAATTTTTGTAGAGACTATTTAATATAAAGCTTTTTTTAAATCCAAAAAAAAGTTCATAAAAAAAATGTTCATGTGATAATGTTTATCTTTCTTAATTTACTTTATAAAAAGTCTTAAATATTTTGTGATCTGAAAAAATGAGTAATTTTAAAAAAAAAAAAAAAGGTCTAAAGTTAGGAAAAAAAATTGCCTACAAATTTTTTTAAATCCTTTTAAAAAAACAACCGTATGTACATGTATTTTTAATATCCATGTTCTGTTCTTTTTTTTCCTCCTAGTTGCACCTAAAAAAAAAATTTTAAAATATTTGCCCCAAAACTTTTGGTTACTGACAAAACGTTTTATTAATTAAAAGATAATTTTATATCACAAGTTTAGAAAAAAAAATGCATTTGCAGATAGTATCCTAGATACTTTATTTCCCAATTATATAGGATAAAAACCTTGTGTTGGCCTAAATTTTTTTTAAATATATAGTCAAATTTTCTCTTATATTAGCTACCGATAAGCCATTACTAAATGGTAGAGTAAACTACTGATAAACCCCCAATTTAAAAAAAAAACATTTAAATTTTGTAATATACAATTATTTTGCTTCTATTTGAGAAACAACCAATTAAAAAAATTCAATTTATCCCTTAAGAAAATGTTTCCTTACAGTTATACTAGTTACTTCCTTGGGGAGCATGTTAAACATATGCCTTTTTTTAATTGCCAATCCATTTTTTTTAATTGTCATTTGAAAAAATAATTGCTGCATCTACAATTTATTTAAAAATTAATTTTCTAATAATTTTAATATTATTATTATTATTTTTATTTATGTGTAAAAATGTCTAACATGGGGTCTAAAAAAAAAAATAAAATACTTCACAGTGAATACTTTGAGTTACAACTTTGATCAAATTTATTAAACCCGGGGAATATTTCATTTATTGAAAATACCCAACCCCTAAAATTTTTTTTTTTTTTACCGATCGGAAAAAAACTCTTTGTCACTAAACCCATTTTTTGGGGAATTTGCCATGAAAAAAAAATAAGCTGCTATTTGGAACATACCCGTTTTTATGCATGGTTGTTAGGGGAAAGAACTTCGGGGGTTTTTTTCTTTGTACAGCCCCCGAAGGCTTTCCCCAAGTACTACCATTTTTTGGGTGTCTTAAAATATTCTTATTGTTATAATAAGTATCAAACCCATTCAAGAGGATAAATAGACCTGTTGTCGATTTTTAAAAAATTTTTTATTTTTTTTTTTTTTAAAAGCTTCGGTTGAAAAAAAATTGTACATTACATGACCGAAAAACAAGTGTTTTGGGGTCTCGCCAAGCTTCCAGAAGTCGCCTACGGCCTTTTCGGCTCGCCCTAAAAAAACCCTTGACTCGACTTGCAACAACACTACTTTCCAGTCTTATAAAAATGACTAATATGAAAAGGATAAAGAAACCCAAAATTTTTTAACTATACTTTCTTTAATTTATATGTATCTAGGAAATGGGAGGTACCTCACCAAACTAAACCGGACTTATTAACCCCCAAATTTATCTTAAGAAAACGGGAATGCTGGATTTTCTAATTTTTTGGGTTAAAAACCTTTTCCCTTTAAAACCTGGGTTTTTTTGGCAGTTTTTATATACCTACATACATACATAAAAAAAGAAGTGTAATAGAAAAGAGTGTAATATACTTACTTTCCGATCCATATTTTTCCCTTTAAATCACGAGAAAAAAAATTTTAAAATTACAACACAAAAAACAATGTTTCTTAAAATAAAGTAAGGTTAAGTACCAAAGGAAGCTAATCTTTCTTTTTTAAAACCCGGCGTCGTTGTCAAAAAAAATAACTATCTCTGTGCGGGAATTTTTTCAAACGAGGTCGATATTTAATTGTGTTTACATTTCCACGAGGAAATATAATAGACCCGTAAACGTAACGATTCTGCATTAAAAAAAAATCATTATCATAACGTTACACCAATTACATTTTATGTCTTAACAAATTATAATCTTTTTTGATACGTATATTAACAGATGTATCGAACTTGTATTTAAAAGACCATTCTATAAAATGGCAACATTTTAACGTTAATATAAAAAAAAATAAAAATTACGTCAGTAAAAAGTTGTTCTATACCGTATTAAAAAAAATTTACAAGGGTATGTTACAGAAACGAAAATTATCAGTAACAATTCAAAAAAAAAGAAACAGACATGATAAAAAAAAAGTTTAAAATTAAACGTTATCACAGTTACTTTTGAAAAAAAATTAAAAAAATGCTTAAGATGTTCTTTTTAGGGGGGGTTTAGGGGTGACCTTTAATATTTTTTTAAAACAGGTAAATAGGGGCCCTTAAAAAAAAAATAATATGGCTTTTTTTGACAAAATTCCGCCTAATCCGGGTTTTTTCTAATCCGAACAAGGTTTGGTTCCAATTTTTTTGGGGTTTTTGGATTAAGGGGGGTCTAGTGTCCCAAAAAAATTTAGATCTATCATAAAGATAATTCGGGGTTTTCCGGGGTTTGATTATTTTTGGAATTTTTTTGGAATGTAATTTTATTGTTTGGTCATCATTTTTTTGGATGACTTTACAATTGTACATACATTTACGAATAATTAGTTTCCAAATAGTTCGGCTTAGACAAGTTTGTGACAGATCTATCATTTTTTTGAATATATCAATTTACATGATAATTAAAAAAAAGGGGAAATTTTTGGTGACTGATTAAATCCAAAAAATTTTATAGGGTTTCGCATAAAAATATTTAGATTACCTGGCTATGGTTTTTTTTAAATAGGTTTGGAAAATAAATATTGAATCATACCCCCTTATAATGAGTAGACCTATGAATAAACCGTACCCATTACAAAACCCCAAAAAGTGAAGAAAAAGCAGATCTGGTGCTAGGATATGGGAAAAAAATTTTATGACTTACACAGTATAAAATCGATATTATTTTTTTTATTTTTTATTTTATATATGTTACTGAGTCGACAAATCCTTACCTTACAAAGTAAATAATAGTCACTAGTCAGTATTAAATTAATTTGTATTTAAACTTATAGTAAAAAAAAAACCCTTTAAAAACAATGTGATAATAATCAATAGTGGGTTTGGCTAATTTTTTTATTTCCCAGCAAGCCATTCGCCTTTACTATCTAAAAAGTATCTTACTGTAAGCTTACTCATGCGGTAAAATGTACAGTAGTAAAAAAAAAACCACAATCGTTTATACAGATTACACAACGTGAAAATCAAAAGAAGCTTTTAAAAAAAACCTGTATAATGAAAAAAATTTAAAAAAATAACGACCCCCAAAATAGGTGGCGCCTTTTCGGGTCATCGAAGCGTGGCGGCCGGAATGTTTTCTTTTTGTTGGCCTCGTCATCTTTGTGGATGAAATACCCCAATTAATTATTTTTTTGGGGTTTTTTGATAAATTAAAAGAAAAAAATTTTTAAAGGGGAATTTTATAAAAAAAAGGGGGGACCTTTTTTATTGGATGTTTCGACGGTTCTGTTAGTAATTTTTTTTTGATTCGTCAGCGCAACAAAGAAGAACTATTAATACCCCAATATGTTTTTTTAAATTATACAAACACAATGTATTTAGAATATAACTTACTAATTTATAATGGTGGGTTAAATAATTTCATAACTGTTTTTTTTTTTTGCTGTGTATAGAAATGTAGTACCAAAAAAGCACGTTGTACCGTATTTAGTACGCATTATTTATTTTTAAAAAACGGATGAAGATATTTTTAAAGAAATGATGTGTTTTTTAAAAATTTAGGAAAATAAAAAATTTTATGCCCCACACAGCAATGATGATTTTTAAAACATTCCACTTGATTAGACGTTTTTTGTTTATAGGGGGGGATACAAAAGGGAAAATTTGAAGGTTTACGGAAGGCTGTGGAACAAAATTTTCTTTGCGCGTGCAGGGCAGGGGGGAAAGGGGAACAGATCCCTCAGAGCTTGGGGCGCAATGAAAAAGGGGGGCACCCCCTTTTCATAATTTTTTTTTACCATGTATAAATTTGGGGCACCATTCAAAAATTTTAAAATTATTTTGTAATATTGAATTGTATATTACCTGATTTAATGGGGAAAGAATTGACGGCGCTACTTCACAACCTTCTCTTTATCGTCGATATTTTTGGAATTCCCCTTTTTTTTCCCAAAAAACCCCTTGATAAAATAAATGAAAACATTTTTTTTTTAAAAATAAATTTCAAACATTGTTTTTTTCGAGTATTTATTACCCATTTTGTGAAAAAAAAAAAGGTACAATAGTGTAAATGAGTTTAATTTAATTATCATATTTGAGGATTTTTCTGAAAAATAAAACGTTGTCGAAAAAAAAATACTTAAGATTTTGTAATCAAAAGCCTCCGTATGCAAAAAAAAATCAAAAACGGCGGGGGTCCTTAATAAAAAATTTTCCCTAATTTAAATGACTGTTTTTTTTTTAGGCTCATACAAAAATTTTATAAGGTTTTTTAAATTTTTATAAAAGTACAATAAAATAGTGTTACCTCATGCAGGTAGCATGAAAAAAAATTTTAAGAGATGTATAGAATTTTTACATAAGCATTTTTTTTTTTTTTTTTAAATCTTGGGACAGTGCACCAAGGTTTGGGGGTTTAACACTAACGTATCGGGGGTGTCTTAAGTGTGGTTAAAGGGGGGGTTTTTTACACAAAAATAAATATTTTTTAAAATTTTGGGGAACGGAAAACTTCTGCGGGGGCCAGATTTTAGTCTGGGGCCCCCTGGGGATAAGGAACAAAAAAAAGGGGGAAATTCGGAGGCTCTTTTTGGCTGTTGGATGCATAAAAAAGGTACCCACGTGCTGCTCTGTTAAAAGCTGACGGTAATTATACTTGCCAACCCTTTTGGGAAAGAAGCCGGGGAAAAACCTATAAAAAAACGAAATTTCCCCCCGCCCCTCGGAGAAGAAAGCTTTTTTTTAAGCGTGGGATCGTTAATAAGACAAACCGCTTTTTTTTTTAATGGGGAATTAAGGTTACAAGATTTGTGGGGAAAGCCATTCCCCAAATAAGAAAAAAAATTTTTTTTAAAAAGGTCTGATTTAAAAAAAACAGAGATACAATTTTAAACGAAAAGATAACGAAAGAGGAACCGCTTTTTTTAAAAAAACTGGGGTATGGATGTAATGTGTTTGTGCCAGTTAGGGGGTTTTCTTAATAGTAGCGCCAAAAAAATAATTTTTTTTTGGGCATCTAACATGACTGTGTCTAGAAGCATTAAACTGTACAAATTTTTTAAAGCCCAAATCAAGATTATTTAAGGGGGCTTGTAAAAGAAAATTTGCATTGACCTCCCCGAGCTGTCAAAGTCCCCTTTTAAAAAGTACTTCAAGTACAAGTCCCCCTTTTTAATTTTTTTTAAAAATTTTTTCAAGTACTTTCCCAAATATTCATTAAAATATACTTTTTATTTTCAAGTAAATTGAAAAAAAACTTGAAGTACCACCCAAGTATTTTACTTAAAGTAAACCAAGTACTTGAAGTAAATTAAAGTTTTTTGAAAAAAAACTAAATACTTGAATAAAACAAAGTAAAAGTACCAAAGTACTTGAAAAAAACTAAATACTTGGGGAATACTTAAAAAAAACTTGAAGTAATTAAAAAAACTTCAAGTAAAAAAAAATTTTACCTTGAGTAGTATTTTTTTTTAAAGGGAAATTAGAGGGTTTATTCCTCACAACGGGGTTTTCCAACAACTCCTAAAAAAATTTAAGGACTAAGCGCTACGTAATTGGGGAAATAGGCCAGTCGTTAAAACCATAGTTAGGGGGGAAAAAGTAGGGGCAAAGTGTCCCGTTTTTTAATCGGGGGCTTATGCATCCGATGTCCGAAAAAAAGTAAAATTTCGTATGTAAATTTATGGCAACAGGCCTACAATGCCGTACTCGGGGGGAGCGCTTGGGCCTTAAACTATTATAGGAAATATTGGTTTTTCACAAAATGATTTTTTTCCCTGTGATTGTCAACGGGTTGGCGTTGGCATTTTTGGGCCCCTCCGATACATCTGTAAAAACGAGTGTTTTCATATGGTTGCCTACAGCAGGTTGGCCCCCAAAAAACCATTCTTGGGAAATATTTTAATTTCCCATCAACAAAAATCAAGTCAAAACAACCAAATTTTTTATGTCGTTTCCATTTTTTTTAGGGGGGAAATTTTTTTAAGTTGTTTTTTTAAAATACAGGGGTTTTCGTTCAAATGAAGGTAATAATGAACACATTCAAAAAAAGAAATAGTTAGGGAACCGCTCCATCAAACGTCAAATCGCACCAATAGAATATTCTTGAACTGTCATTTTTTTGACATTTTCGGGAGTGTTTGGGGAAATTGTTTCGTATCCTGAATGCGTTCGATAAAAAAAATTTCATAAAAAAAGGCTGTTTTTTAACATTATTAAATATAACAAATAGGGTATCAAAATAAAGATTTTTTTAAGGATTGATTTTGAAAGAAACAAAAAAGTCTAATTCTCAGTAATTACACTTGTCTTGCTGTTGAATCCAATTCAAATGAGCCCCGTAATGCAATATAATAGAAACAGCAGGGGTTTGGGGGATATTTTTTTTTTAACTTGTTTGTACGATTATCTAAGGCGTGTAAATTGAGTACTTGGTTGATTTCTTACTTTAAGTATTTTTATTTACTTGAAGTACTTTTTTTTCTTCAAGAAATTTTAATTTCCCCAATACTTAAATAAATTCTTCAAGAAATTTTTCTTGGTCAAATCAAGTAAAAATCCAAGTATCTTCATAAAACTAACCAAGTACAAGTACAAAAAACCTCCTAAAAAAAAATTTCTTAAAATAAAATCAAAAAATAAAAAAAAAAATTAAGTAAAATTTTTTTGGGAATATTTCCCCAATTTTGACAGCTCTAAATGCGGGGGTTTTCCAAACCAGGGTTTTAAGAAATTAAATATTAGGGGTGGGGGGTACTATCGCCCCGAAAACTAGTAATAGGCTGGATTGTAAAGAGATCGTTAATGTTAAGAAGAAACATAGTTGGTGCCCTGGGGCATCCCAGCAGTAATTTAGGTAGAAGCTGGAAGGATGAAGTTACGATATTATAAGATACAAATAATAAACACAAAATTATAGTCACAATTTAATAAACACTAATCACTAAAATAAGGGGGGGTTTTTTAAAACCAAAAAACTTCTGCAACCACAAAATAAAACCATACAAGGCAAAACAATCGAAATTAACTGATTTTTAGGTATGTAGGAACAAAAAATTTTTTTAAAGGGAAATTTTTTTACTGCCCCAGAACCCGGGGGGCCCTTGATGACAGTTTTTTTTTATAGTGGGTCATCCTTTTTTTTTATCGAATAGGCCATAGTATTGGGTTTTATAAACCTTCAAACTTCCTTGGGGATACAATGTCTACTTAGATTACAATATGGGGGCCCCAGTATAGTTTTTATTCTCAGTTATGTAAACAACAATCCACAAAGGTTTGAAAAAAAAAAAAGGCAGTTTTAGGTTTAACATAAGGCTAATACCATTACGTTCAGTATAATAAATAATACCTACATATACATATATGTAGATGTACTTACGTATGGTGAAAAGCAATTTTTTAAGTCAAAATTTATGATGTTTTATCAAAAAAATATATTTATAAATAAGATGTATTTAAGGATTGTTTTTTTTTGTTTCTCTTAAAGCAGTATAAAACCACAATATAATAACGTGCCCCCCAACATAAATTTCTATGTTAAACCTATTTTAAGTAAAAGTTGTGTTATTTATGACCTTTGCATTTACCCTTTTTTTTGTTTTTTCTAATTCCTTACTAGTTTTTTGAAATTTAAAAATTTTTTCTTTTATCATTTCTGCAGGTATTTTTATATTTAATACAAAGAACTACTTTTTAAAAATTTCTAATATTTTATCTAATTGTTTACATTTAAATCAAGCAAAATTTTAAAAAAAATTTAACCACAGCGAGCGTGAATTACCATCCCCACCATAAAAAAATTTTAATATATTGATAATTTTTAAATATTTATACAATAGGTTAACTTTGCTAAATGCTTTTTTTTTTACCACAATGAATGACCCAACTCTATTGCACTTTAAAACTAAAAGATATTTTTTAAAAAAAATTTTTTACACAATTTAATAATTGTTTTTAAATTAATATTAAAATTTTTTTTTCAACACAATCTTGTCTGTATATATTGGATAAGATTCTGCCCAATGCTTTACCTTTATTTAAATGGGACTATTTTTTTTTTCAGTAACACAAAGAAAGACTTTCTTTTCTGTTTTAATAATATCTCGAACAATAGAGATCCCCCGGGGAACTGTGGATGCGGTTTTTAAAAAACCCCAACATATTTGCCTGCAGATGAATGAAATACAAGCTATCTGGATAATTATTTTTTTTTGCGGTGATACTTTTTCAAAAAAATAATCGGAACAAAGTAAGCGTTATATTATTTATAGTTGGATCAGTTTTGGGAAAAAATTCGGTTTTTTTAAACAAAAAAAAAAAAAAAAAAATGCCACGTCTAACCAGAACTAACAAAAAGGAATCTACTATGATGAGTCTTATAGCCCAAGAACCAGTGGCTTCCCGTATGTTTTGACCAGACCTGGATTTTTACTCAGTGAGTCCTCTATACCTACCATACACAAACATGGAGACTCATTAACCCAAAACGTGGCAGTCGCTTATGGTAATCAGGTGGGACAAAAAATGAAATTTGACTGATTTTAAATGTATTTGACCACGTCTGCCTTTGGGGAAATTTAAAAATATATTAGATTAGATTAGTTAAAATTTAGATTAGTTAAAATTAGATTAGTTAAAAGAGTATTTGAGCGAAGCTGGCAAAAATGACCTCCACCACTGCTTACCTTACCAAAAAAACCTAAAAGGCTACCCCCCCACCACGCCTATTCTTTCCAGGTGCTTGTTGTTTTGGAATTTTTCCGTTAGTTGACCTACCGTTATCCTTACGACTTTACGACTGTGGCTCAGTAGGTCCGGGGGAAAAACTTGGCGGAGCAGGTCTTAATGAACTGCTTTGCCTTGTTGTCCGGTGTTTGTACCCACCAGCTTTGAAACTCTCTACCCAGCTCTTTATAGATGCTTAAGGGAAAACCCCGGGGAGATTCCACGGAATGGCTCAGGGCCTATCATTTCCATGGCTGTTCCACTTTTGGCTAGGTCGTCGGCCCCCGTGCCCGGGGTGGCCCTCGGGCCCCTGGTACCCATTTACCGTAATTTTTTTTTGGGCCGACTTTATCCAGTGCCTGTATACAGTCCCCCTATTTGGGAAATTTAAATTTTTTGGAGAACTGATCCCTTCAGGGCCGCTTGGCTGTGGGGAGTAAATGACGATGTTTTTCCCCCTTTACTCCCTTTTTCTTTAATCGGCAAATGCATTATTGCTGGGGGTTTCCGCTTAAAAAACCTGGCGTGCTGACCAAGACTTAAGGTTATCTTTTTTTAGGCTTGTCTTCATAGATGCCAGCTCCTACTCCCTTTTGGTTTACCAAACTGTATACCAGATATGGTGGGGGTTTGATTAAATTTTTTTTCCAAGCCCCCCCATCTGATATGACAATCCGAAAGTGTCTGTTGAAAATGAAACGAGGGGTTGACCTGTCCGAGGGCATCTCAAACAAAGCTGATCCCTTGGCCCTTTTCTATTTCCCCCCAGATCATTTGATCCTATAACTGGGGTTTTTCCTCGTTTAAGTCTATAGAGTACCGCCTTTACTTCTCCCCCTATGTAAATGTGGAGTGGGGAGGTTTAGCAACACTTCCAGGGTTGCGGGGGTTGGGGTTTTCTCATAGCTTTCGTGATGCATACGCATGCTAGCCTTTGCACACTTTGGTTTTCTGGTTGCTACGGTCTGCGTGACCCTTGCCCCCAGGGGAAATGAGCCGTAGGTTATCATGGGTCTTATTACCATTTTTTAAAAAACCACAGGTTCTTTTTTTTTTTATTTCTGGGAGTATCAAATTAAAAGAAACATTATTTGGCTTTTCTCCAGAATAAAGATATTTATATATTTTTTTTTAAAAAAAATTTTATTTTTTTTTGAGATTATTATGGAGACCCCCTTGTTTCCCCCCCAAAAAGTAACAAAAATATAAAAAAAACATAAGAAGGTTTAATTCTTTAAAAAATTGAATTTTTTTAAGTATTTTTAATAAAAAAATTTTATTTTATAAAATTTTTAAAAAAAAAGAAAATATACTTACTTAAAAAAAATTGGCAACGCGTTATAAGATATTTTGTTATTTCAAACTTATTGGTTATCGAGGGGGGGGTTTAAAAACATAAATTATTTGATTATATTATTTTTAAAAAAGATAAGAAACTAAAAAATTGTGTTTTTTTAACTGACATTGACTTCTGACATGACTTTTTCAAAAAAAATGGGGTTTCTGGAAAAAGGGACACGTGGGGACCTTTAATTTTAAAAAAAAATGTAAAAAAGTAAAAAAAATTTTTTTGCCATATAGATGGGGTTTTTATAGTTTATTTTGATTTCTGGGAATATCAATTAAAAAAAAAAATTATTTGGCTTTTCCAGAATAAAGATTTGTATATTTTTTTTTAAAAAAATTTTATTTTTTTTTGAGATTTTTGGAGAGCTAGTCTGCCCCGCTAAAAATAGTAACAAAAATAGAAAAGAAAAAAAATTTTTAACCCTTTTTAAAAAAAATTGAATTGTTTTAAGTACTATAAAAAAAAAATTTTTTATGAAATTAAAAAAAAATGGAAAATAAACTTACTTGAAAACATTGGCAACCCGTTATTAAGATCATATGTTATTTCAAATTTATTGGTTATTAACGGACGGATTTAGCACATAAATTATTTGATTATATTACTTAAAACAGATAAGAAAAAAAAAAAAATTGTGTTTTGTTAACTGACATTGATTCTGACATGATTTTTTAAAAAAAATAGTTACTGGTAAAGGTACACGTGTAGGTCCTTTTAAAATTTTTTAAAAAAAATATGTATAAAAAAATAAATAATACTTTTAGCCTATAGATGGTTTTTTTTATAGTTTATTTTGATTTGGGGGAGTATCAAATTAAAAGAAACATTATTTGGTTTTTCCCCCAGAAAAAAAAGATATTTATATATTATTTTTTAAAAAAATTATTTTTTTTTTAGAGATTATTATGGAGCCCCAGTCTGCTCCCGCTATAATAGTAAAAAAAATAAAAAAAAGACAAAGGGTTTAATTTTTATAAAATTGAATTGTTTTAAGTACAAAAAAAAAATATTTTTATGAAATTAAAAAAAAATAGAAAATATATTAAAATTGAAAACATTGGCAACGCGTTATAAGATATATATGTTATTTCAAATTAAAATTGGTTATCGAGGGCCCCGGGTGTAGCACATAAATTATTTGATTATATTATTAAAAAAACAGATAAGAAAAAAAAAAATTTTTTTTTATTAACTGACATTGACTTTGACATGACTTTTTCAAAAAAATAGTTACTGGTAAAGGTCCCGTGTAGGTCCCTTTTAAATTTTTTTAAAAAATATGAAAAAAAAGTAAAAAAAATTTTTTAGCCATATAGATAGGTTTTTATAGTTTATTTTGATTTGGGGGAATATCAATTAAAAAAAGAAAAATTTTTTGGGTTTTTTTCTCCAGAATAAAGATTTGTATATATTATTTTTAAAAATTATTTTTTTTTTTAGAGATTATTATGGAGCCCCAGTTCTCCGCTATAATAGTAACAAAAATATGAAAAGAAAAAAAAAATGTTTAATTCTTTATAAAATTGTTTTTTAAAAGTCTATAATAAAAAAATTTTTTTTTATGAAATTATATAAAAATGGAAAATAAACTTATTTTGAAAACTTTGGGAAAACCCTTTTTATAAGATACATATGTTATTTCAAATTTATTGGTTATTAACGGACGGTTTACACATAAATTATTTGATTATATTACTTAAAACAGATAAGAAACTAAAAATTGTGTTTTGTTAACTGACATTGACTTCTGACGGGGACTTTTTTAAAAATAGTTTTTTAAAGGGGTACACGTAAAAGGTCCCTTTTAAATTTTTTAAAAAAATATTTTAAAAAAAAATAAAAAATTTTTTAGCCATATAGATAGGTTTTTTTTTTATTTTTTTTTGGGGATATCAAATTAAAGAAACATTATTTGGCTTTTCTCCAGAATAAAGATATTTATATTTTTTTTTTAAAAAAAATTATACTTTTTTAGAGATTATTATGGAGAGCTTTTTCGTTCCCGCTATAAAAAAAAAAATATGAAAAAGACATAAGAAGGTTTAATTTTTTATAAAATTAAATTTTTTTTTAAATTATAAATAAAATAATATATTTTATGAAATTTTTTTAAAAATAGAAAAATATTACTTGAAAACATTGGCAACGCGTTATAAGATATTTTGTTTTTTAAAAACTTATTGTACCTTTACCATTTAATTTTTTTTTTTGAAAAAGTCGTCAGAAGTCAATGTTCCATTTAAAAAAAACACAATTTTTTAGTTTTTTATCTTTTTAAAAAGTAATATAATCAAATAATTTATGTGCTACACCCCCCCTCGAAACCCCAATAAGTTTGAAATAACATATATATCTTATCGCTTCCTTGTTTTAAAAGTTTTTTTTTTTTTTATATAATTTAAAAATATTTTTTAAAGTACTTAAAACAATTCAATTTTATAAAAATTAAACCTTTTCTTATTTTTTTTTCATATTTTTTGTTACGCGGGACCCTTTCCCCAAATAATCTAAAAAAAAGTAAATTTTTTTTTAAAAATAATATATAAATTTTTTTTATTCTGGAGAAAAGCCAAATTTTTTTTAAAATTTGATACTCCCAGAAAAAAAAAATAAACTAAAAAACCTATCTATATGGCTAAAAGTTTTTTTTTTTTTTTTATACTTTTTTTTAAATATTAAAGGTACCTACACTTTATTTACCAGTAATTTTTTTTAAAAAAATCGAAAGTCAATGTCATTAAAAAAACAATTTTTTAGTTTCTTATCTTTTTAAAAATAATAAAACCCCAAAAATTTTTATGTGCAAAACCCCCGTCCGTTAATAACCAAAAAATTTTAAAAAACATATGTATCTTATAACGGGTTGCCAATGAAAAATTTTCCATTTTTAAAAAACAAAAAATTTATTTTATTATAGTTTTTTAAAACAATTCAATTTTAAAAGGGGAAATTAAATTTTTTTATGTCTTTTCATATTTTTGTTACTTTTGGGAGCAGATAGCCCCCAAAAAAAAAAAAAAAATTTTTTTAAAAAAAATTTTTAAAATTTTTTTATTCTGGAAAAACCAAATAATTTTTTTTTAAGTTGATATTCCCAAAAACCCCAAAATAAACAAAAAAACCCTTCTATATGGAAAAATTTTTATTTTTTTTATACATATTTTTTTTGGCCTACACGGTACCTTTTCCAATCTTTTTTTTAAAAAAAAGTCATGTCAAAAATAAAGGGGTATTTAAAAAAAACACAATTTTTTTTTATTTTTTTTAAAAAATATAATCAAATAATTTAGGGCTAAACCCCCGGAAACCCCAATAAGTTTGAAATAACATATATTTTTTTGCGTTCCCAAATTTTTTTTCAATTTTTTCTATTTTTATATAATTTCATAAAATTATTTTTATTATAGCCCCAAAAAAATTTAAAATTTTATAAAGAATTAAACCTTCTTATTTTTTTTTCATATTTTTTTTTTTAAGGGGAGAACTCTCCCATAATTCTCTAAAAAAGTAAATTTTTTTTAAAAAAAATTATAAAATTTTTTTGGAGAAAAACCCAAAAAACCAAAAATTTCCCCGAAAAAAAAAAAAAACCCTATCTATATGGCTAAAAGTATTTTTTTTTTTTTATACTTTTTTTTTAAATATTAAAGGTACCTACAAAAAATTTACCCTTTTTAAAAAAGTCATGTCAGAAGTCAATGTCATTTAAAAAAAACCAAAATTTTTTTTGGTTTCTTATCTTTTTAAGTAATATAATCAAAAATTTTTATTTAAAAATTTTAATAACCAATAAATTTGAAATAACATATGTATCTTATAACGGGTTCCCAAATTTTTTTCAAGAAGTTTATTTTCCATTTTTATATAATTTCATAAAATAATTATTTTATTATAGTACTTAAAACAATTAAATTTTTAAAAAAATTAAACATTTTTTTTTCTTTTCTTTTTTTTGTTACTTTATAGGGGAAAAGAATTTTTAATCCCCAAAAATAATCTCTAAAAAAGTAAATTTTTTAAAAAATAATATATAAAAATTTTTTATTCGGAAAAAAAAAAAAATTTTTCTTTTAAGTTGATTTCCCCCAAAAAAAAATAAACAAAAAAAACCTATCTATATTTTAAAAGTTTTATTTTTTTTTTATTTTTTTTAAATTTAAAAAGGGTACCTACACGTGTACCTTTACCAGTAATTTTTTTTTTGAAAAAGTCATGTCAGAAGTCAATGTCAGTTAATAAAACACAATTTTTTAGTTTCTTATCTTTTTAAAAATAATAAATCAAATAATTTATGTGCTACACCCGTCCGTCGATAACCAATAAGTTTGAAATAACATATTTTCTTATAACGTTCCAATGTTTTCAAGTGTATATTTTCTATTTTTATATAATTTCATAAAATATTTTTTTTTTATTATAGTACTTAAAACAATTCAATTTTATAAAAATTAAACCCCCTTCTTATGTCTTTTCATATTTTTTGTTACTATTATAGCGGGAGCAGACTAGCTCTCCATAATAATCTCAAAAAAGTAAATTTTTTTTAAAAAATAATATATAAATATCTTTATTCTGGAGAAAAGCCAAATAATTTTTTTTTTAACCACAGGTTCATCTTTGGGTTAACCCCCCAATTTTTTTCCAAAAAGCCTGCGACACCCCCCCGAGGGCTTTTTTTGCATTCTGAACAACTTTGTTGAGGTGTGGTCCCCCAGCTCTTTTTTTGGAAAAAAAATGACTTCTAGATACTTGACCTCTTTGAGAAGGGTTTTAAGATAACGGTTTTGGGGTTTAACCCGGGGACAGGCCTTCTTCCCTAAAAAAACGCAGCAATAATCGAACCATTATTGTTTTTGTCCTTTTGTTTAAAAAAAAAAAGGGAGAAAGGAAAAAACATCGTCTTTTTTTTTAGCCCCAAACGGCCCTGAAGGCCATCAGGTCACCAAAAGTTAATTCCAAGCTAGTGGGGGACTGTATACAGGCCCTGGATAAAGTCGCCTTGGCAAACAAACTTTCGGGAGCCTGGGTCCGGGGCCCCCGGGGGGCCCCCCGGGGGAACGGGCCGACGACCTAGCCAAAAAAAGGATCGGCCATGGAAATGATGGGCCCCGAGCCAGCCCCTTTGGGGAAACTCGGCAGGCCTCCTTAAAGCACCTAAAAAGAGCTGGGTAGACAGAGATTTTTTAAAACTGGTGGAAACAACCGCACCACGACAGGCAAAGCGGGTTTTTTTAAGACCTGCTCGGCCAAGTTTACCTCGGACCTACTGAGCCACAGTCGAAAAATCGTTGGGGGAACGGTAGGTCAACTAACGGAAAAATTGAAACCCCCAACAAGCACCTGGAAAGAGTAGGCGTGGTGGAGGATAGCCTGTGTAGGTTCTGCCAGGAGGCTGGGGAAAAGCCGTAAAATGTGGGGCCCCCAAGCACTATGTAGGCTTAGGTTTACTAGGCTTGGTGAGGAAAAGCCAAAACCGGCAAGATATATGGAGTGGCCAGTGTAAGACTCTTTTGGGTCTAGTTAAGAAGACGGGCCTGGGGAAACTTTTAAGAACGATAGGAGAAACCACAATAAATCTGTCAAGGGCTGGGGGGTTTTGCCATCTCCGCTCAAATAATCTAATCTTTTTTTAATCAAAAAAATTATATAAAAAAGATTTTTAGAAATAACACAAAAAATTTTAAAATTGTTTATTTACATTAAATAAACAATGGATCTCATAATAACAGACAGCCAGGCATCACTAGTAAACCCCAAGGTAACTCCAAGCTGACATGGGAATGCCAAAAGAACTGGAGGTCCTGGGAGGGGAAGCAACAAGGTAACTCTCCTGTGGGTACCAGGACATTCGGGAAAAAAAAGGCACCGAAAAAAAAGGATGAGCTTGGAGACAAAAAACCCCCACACCATACTTTGGACCAGAACCCGCCCGGAGTGACCAAAACCACAGCACGAGGGCAAACCAGGGAATGGATCCCCAAAAAAACACAAGGGATACTGGGAGAACCTCTTTGGGGAAAAGACATGGAAAGGGCTTCATAAGGGGCCCATCCAAAAGAACGAAGGAAGAATTCCAGACAAAGTAGGGGAAAGACTTCGCATTACAGTAGGGTTGCTAACAGGGCGCGATAACCTAAGAGGGCACCTACACAAGATAGGCTCATACAGGAATATATCAACCAACCAGTCTCGGGTTTTGGGCTTGTAGAAGGAAAAGACTAATGGGAGGATTGGAAAAAAAGAAAAGGGGGAGATTAGGCACAAAAAACCCAAAAAAAGGCTGCGCTGCCTCCGGTAGAAAAAAGACGGCTCCCAGGAAGAAGAAGAAGGGAAGCTTAAAACTTTTTAAAAAAATTTTAGCTTAAGACAAGGGATAGGTTTTGAAATATTTATGATCTCGAAAAAAAAATCGGAAATAATTTAACCGCTTGTGGCACTAGTAGAAATTTACAACCTCATGTAAAAATTTTTTTTTGTAAAGATTTTCTAATAATTAATTTTAAAGGGGGCTATATAGATGTTTTTCCTTTATCAAAAATCCATGAAAAAAATTTACGTTGAACGAAAAATATGTTTATTAAAAACTTCTGAATTAACCTGATTTTTTTTTTTTCTTAGCTCATTTTATTAGGTAATCAATATGACTTTCAATAATTGTTTACAGATGTCATAATATGTACATTTTAATTATTGAAAAAAAACATTTCAGATTTTATCTTTTTTTGTTTTATTACCTTGTGCTTGTGCAATTCTGTTATAAAACAACACAATAAATACAAATACAAACGTATACGTGTTACACTTTTCTACTCTATCTCGACCTTCTTTTATTCGAAACACTTTTAAAATTTTTTTGGGGGGAAAAAAAAGTAGACTCGAAGAAATAAAACCTAATGGACTCAAGACACAAGTCAGCGCTTTTCCCACAAAAAAGAATATTTGCCATATCGTATAGCTCAACAACCGTTCATATTTCCTATAAATGCTGATTGCATTCGCGCCATCAAACGGATTATTTGTCTAAGTTTCAGTTGGATCGGGAAAAATAAATGGACTATTTGAGCTCTGGATGGACCCGATAAAATGTCAGGACAAATTTCAAGATGCCATAAAAATTGTGGGCCGTGGTGAAAAGGACAGAGCACGTATCTTGGACTTTTCGCCCGATTAACCTTGATTCGAAAATTGCTGAAATAAAATCGAAAGTTTTTTACGAATCCTTTATATATATATTTATATATATATATATATATATATATATATATATATATATATATATATATATATATATATATATATATATATATATATATATATATAATATATATATATATATATATATAAAATATATATATTTATTTTATATATTTATATATTTTTTTTATTTTTATAATATATATTATATATATATATATTTTATATATTTTTTTAATATAATATATTATATATAATATATATATATATATATATATATTTATATATATATATATATATATTGTAACAGTGCAAAAAACATTTAGGTTAAAAATTTTTTGGGGGATATATCTCAAACAAAGCGAATATTAATTTCTAGCGCATTCGCCATATTTTGTTAATTTACCCGCGCGCGCCGTCTCGTGAATTAAACGCTGAAACAAATTTGAACAGGTCGCGGCAGCCTAAAAAACATTTATAAAAAACTTCAGATAAAATACCTAGAGGCTCTCGTGCCATTGTTTGTTAGTGTAAATTTTTTATGGTTGTTATTTCTTTTATTGGTGTAATTTCCTGGTATGAAAAAATTCGTGCCATTGAGTATTGATGAAAGCAGTGGTTTTCCCCCGTAACTTTTAAACCTTGGTTTTTTTAAGCGGTCCGATTTCGGGGAAAACTGCAGATCGACTTTGAAACCTCTGTAGTAGAAAAAATGTCACTTTTCTTTTTTACATCGAGAGATTGACCTTTTAAAAAAAGATTCTGTCTAACCCCCAGCTGTCGAAAGGAATTTTTTGGTTTTGGAAAAAAACCCCCCTTTGGATATTTTTTGTAAAAAACCCTTAATTTTCTTCCATCTTGAGCCTATAAAGAAAGGCCGGTTTTTTTTTTTCTTTCCCCGACGTATCCCGTTTCATTTTCACTTTACGTTCTTTTTTTTTACCCAGTTTGGAGGAAAGTTTCCCCTTAAAAGGGCCCCCCTGACAACCCGGGGCCCCTTTAAACCTTTTTTCAAGACAACCGGGGGTACTTGATTGAGTCGGGTTTGTAAGCTCCTTTAGCTGCAAACGACCAGTCCGTAGCTGCACAAGAAGTCTAACATCAGACAGTGTGTTTAGAAGTTAATATTTGAGCCCCCCCTCAGCCCCCGTAGGGGAGCACGCAGATAAGTTGCACCCCTTATTTTTTTAAAAGCTTTTTTAAAAAAGTCCTTTTTTTAAAAAACTGGGGTTAAATAACATATAATTTTAAATTTCTTGTAACTATTTCCACCTATGCTCAATTACCTTTTGTTTTAATATTTTAACCCTTAATTATTAGCTTGATTGTAAGTAGCGGTTGAAAAAGGGTTTTCAAACTTGCGCTTAAGATCTTTGTTAACTTTTGAAAAATGAGCCTTATTAACTTTCTTTTTTAAACTATTTTTTTCTATTAAAGAATACCGTAGATTTTTAAATAGTGTGTTTTTTTTTTTAAAGTTGGGCAGGGTTTTTTTTATTTCGGCCTGTCTATAGGGGTCCCCCTTCTGGTAATTTGTCATTACTTTTTTTTTATAACTGTAGATGGCGCCCAAATTTCAATTTTTTTAATTTGTGACAAATTACCACAGAAGGGATTTTCAAATTAACAAAGTATTTGTTTTTTGGCACTGATACGGGAGTAGTAAGGAATATTTAATAAAAACCCCCCGACCTATTGCCACGACTAACAGGCTAGCCCCCAAGGCATTTTGTCCAAATCCATGGCTAGTATAACATCATTTAATTTGGATAATCTCATTATAACTATTAGCCAAAGGTAGGTTATAAGAGGGCACAGCCAACGTGAGGCCTTTTTTTTTATTGTATGGGTTAGAATAAATTAAAATTAGTTTATTTATAAAAAATTGAATATTCCTTTTTAATTTTTTTGTAGTCAGTGGCTACTATACAGGTTGTCCAACATAAAATAAACTTATCTTAAATTTTTTTTAAAATTTCTTTTTCAATTTTTTTATTTTAGGGGGGTGTACTGACATTTTTTTTTTTTTGTTTGATTTAAAAATTTTTTTCAAATGTTTTACTGCTGATTCTTATTAATAATTGGTTTTTTTTTTTCTCCTTTTTGCATATGGGTTTTGATAATTTTTTTTTTTTGGGGATTACACGGTTTTTTTTTAATTTTTGTGACTCGTACTGGTTCATATGAGTAGTTCATTTTTTTTATTTTTGCTCAAGCATTTTGATTGGACTTGTAAGTTTCGATAGACTTACGGTTATTTTTAAAGGGGGGTATAGATTACCCGAGTTCAATTTTTTTTTGAAAAATTCTTTTTGGAATTTTTTTTGAAATTTATTTTTTTAAGAATTTTTTTTCCCCTTTTTATAATGCGTACCATTGAGGGTGAACTCGACCCTGTTTTTTAACTGAATCTGAACTTGATTATGAGATCAGAATTCGGAATTTCGTTTGTCCACTCGTTAAAAAGATAATATAGAATTAAAAAAGAACAATTCTTTCCGGTTATTTATTTGGGGAATAATAGTAATTTCGAAAGTTTAACAGATGATGAGTTTGATTTATTGCATGAAACGAATTTTATTACGGTAACGCTGACCGCATTGAAAACTTTAGTTGAAGGGTTTACTGGAACTGAATCTGATGTAGTGTGCCGTTCGTTTGGGGGTCCAGGCTCATTTCGGTTTATTATAGAATTAATAGATTTAAAGTACCTCAGACGGGACGGTCACGCGGAGTCAGTAACTGATTGGTTTAATACATGTTTGGAATTAAATCCCTTTTTTATTATTTAAAGTTTCTCCTAAAAGCCAGGTGAAAATACAACCCCAAGTGTAGTACCGGTGCTGGTGAAAACCCCTTTTTAGGAACGCTGTTGCTAGTTCGACAAAAAATGTCCCATTTCTACCTGTATCTTCTAGTACACCCTTTTTAAAGGGGGGGTTTTTCCTTTTTTCTGGGGGCGATAGTGTTAAACCTTTTTTAGAACGCGTTGGGGGTTGTCAAAGCCAGATCAGTCACAGACGAACGGTTATTTAAGAGTAGTGTTGATCTATTCGAAGGCCCTGCGCTTACTTGGTTTAGAGCGAACCGGATAGTTTTAATTTTTGGCAAGACGTTACCTCTAGATTTTAAAAAAGATTTCCCCTTTTGGGGATTATGACGAGATTTTATTAGATCAAATAAAAAAGGGAGTTTTCCAAAAGGGAAAACCGAGTCAGTTAACTTGTACGTTTCAAAATGTTAAATTTATTTTCTAGATTATCTGTGTCACCTAACCAAATAGAGCAACAAAAAAATTATTGGGGAAGGGGAAATTTTCTCCCAAAAATATGTCAATGCCCTGGTTTTACAGGATATTAAAAACATTAACGAACTTCTTGATTTATGAAAAAAAATTGTGAAGTTTCAAAAAAAAATGCGTTATGTACAGTCTAGTGCAGCCAATTGCTTAGAAACTGATCTTGTTTTAAAAAAATGCTGAGTCTCCATCTAGCTCTAGCTTTAATAGCTCTGGTAATTCTAAAAATAAAAGTAATGAAAGGTCGGAAAAAAGTCACAGCCAAAATTTTTAACTGCAAAAAAAGGTGGCCATGTTTTCAGGAATTCCCCCAACCACGTAGGAGGTTTTGTTTTAAATGTGACAAAGAAAACGTGACTGTCAAAGACTGCAGTTCGTGTAAAAAAAAAAACTAAGTAATGGGGTTGTATCTGATCGCGTACAAACTTTTTAGGGCAAAACTTTGGGTCATTTGTGAATTCAAATTTTTTTAAACAAAGATCCCCGTAAATAATAATAATAATTTTTCTGTGCATCCCGTAACTGTTTAAGGGGGTTGGGAATCTTGGAAAGATAAAGTTAGAGTTTTTTTGAGAGTCAGCCCCTTTTTTTGTTAAAAACCTTTTTGATAACAGACCATACATTTCAGTCTCTCTGTATAATGAAAAAGTTGTTGCATTGTTAGATAGTGGTGCTAATCAAACTTGTATTGGTATTCCCCGGGCTACATTTGCTAAAGAGATATAAAATTTCAGTAGACAAAATTGATACAACGGAAAATAACTGTTGATGGCCGACGACAAGAAAATACTGGAATTTGTCAAATACCACTCTGTTTTATGTTTGAAAATTTTTTGAAGTTTTAGTAGTACCTTCTCTTAAATATTTATTTTGGGTAGTGTTTTTTTTAGAGCATTTTCTTTAAATGAAATTTTAAAAAAAAAATAGTTGGAGAATATTGAGTGAAGATAAAAATTTTTCAGTTTGTGTTGTATCTAGTGAAAATAATATACAGAGTGATAACAAGGGGGGTTTGTCTGTTTCTCTTATGCCTGAACAAAAGTTTTTGTGCTGATCAAGTAGTTGACATGTTTTGGGGATTTATCTTGGAAAAAGATAGGCGGGGTCGAACTGACAAGTTAGTTTTTAAAATATCGACCCCTGGCGACGCCAAACCTTTTAAAAAGGGGGTATTTTGTCCCTTTTTTATGATGGGACTTTCAAAGGAAGTTGATGAAATGCTTAATTTGGGGGTTTAATCGAACCTTCTCGCAGTCCAGGAATTCCCCCCCGGTTCTCATGACTCCAAAGAAGAACGGTACCTTTAGTTGGTTTTGGGGGATTCCAGGTTTTTAAACCAGGTCAAAAAAGAAGGTTCCCCTACCCGTTGCCACGCATTGACGACATTCTTGCCATGCTGAGAGATGCGAAGTTTATTCAGTATCGATTTGAGGCATTTTTTTTGGCAATTCCTTTTTTCTGAAATTCCCCAAAGAAACAGCCTTTTCTGTTAGCTCTGGGTTTTTGTTCCAGTTTACTGTACTTTTTTGGATTAACAAATGCAGAAAAAAACCAACAACGACTGGGGGATTCTATTTTCGGACCAGAATTGCACCAAAAAAGGTTTTTTTTGTTACTTGGATTTTTTAATTGTCCGGGGAAGCAGTTTCGATGACCATATTTCAGTCCTAAAAAAGCCAATCCCCCTTTTAATGTAAAACGGTTAATTTAAAAAAGTTTTTTTGGGAAAACCCCTAAATATTTGGGTTTTGTCGTTGATGGTTCTGGTTTTGGACAGACCCAAAAAAAGGTTAGGGCTATGGTAGAGAGTCAACGACCAAAGACGACAACACAAGTCAAGAGTTTTGTGTCTATGTGTTCATGGTAGGGGAGGTTTGTTAGCCATTTTAGTACTTTAGTTTCTCCGTTGAATGACCTGTTGAAAGGTCGTGGCAAGAATCAACCTATCAAATGGACAGATGAGGCAGAAGCAACATTTAAGGAAAAAAAGGAACGGCTGGTTTCCCCAAATTTTTTACATCCCCCAAAATTTTCGCCCCTTTTTTTTGGGGTTGTGACGCAACCCATACGGCGTAGGCGGGTTTCCCCTCATGCAAGTGCAAGATGGTGTAGATAGAGTAACCATATGCCAGTAGAAGTTTTCCCCGTACCGAAAAAATCTTTCCACTACCAACAGAAACTTCTAGCCTTTTTTTGGGCTCAAACAGTTTGTTGCTATGTCGAGGGAAAAAAATTTCAGGTAAGGACTGACCACTTTTAGTCTTAAAGTGGTTTCAAATTTGAGAATCCCTGGGGGTAAACTTGCTAGAGGCCCCTACAACAATACAAGGGGTATGACTTTGGGGAAAAAAATATAGGCCAAAAAAGAACACATTTGCCAGATTTTTTGTCGAGATAAAGGGAAAAATGATGTTAACATTTTTGATGTAACCTGGATGTTTTTGACGATTGGTATTTTTTGGGAAAAATTTTTTTGAAAGCCCCAGAAAGTTTTCCACTTTTTTTTTTGGACGGATTTATTTATAAACACCCCCTTGGGAAATTCCTTTTAAAAAAACTAATGTCGCTGAATGGAAACTGTATTCCCCAGCTTCTCAGAAAAAAAATATTTTTTTAACATGTCTTTACAGCCCATCTGGCGCACATTTAGGTTATTTTAAAATTTAAAAAAAGGGAAAAAGAATGTTATTACTGGCCACGGGTCGGGGTCAGATTTTTTAAAATATGTTCGTCAATGTTACGTGTCATAGTAAAAAAAGCCTAAGTTTTCTGTTTTGGACTCATGGGTTTCAAAAAACTAAAAGTATTTTTTTCCTTTTTTAACTACTCGCAGTAGACGTTATGGGACCTTCCCCCCGTAGTCCTAGACAGAACCCTTTTTTGTCGTTGCTGCAGATTACTTTTCCAAATATCCCATCTTTCAACCTTTAAGGCAGGCGACTGCTCAAAATATATCAATTTTTTTGGGAAAAAATTTTCTTAACTTACGGTGTACCGCGTATCTTAGTTCTTGATAATGCACCAGCACCCCTGGTAAAGTTTTCAAAAACCTCATAGATAAATATAAAAAAAAAAAAGTTTTTTTAATTGTCGCTACCCCCCTAAAAAAAAACCCCCTTGAAAGGAAAAATAGAACTTTGGCGCAGCCATACGCTGTTATATTAAAGAACCCCCAAAAATTTGGGGTTTTCACATAAAAAATTTCCTCACCCCCCGAGAAGTGCTTTTAAGAAGTCACTAATTTTAGTCCCAACTACATTGTTTTCGGACGAAAAGTCCCAGTTTCAGGAGATTTCATGATGAGGTGGATGCAGGAAAAAGGGCTTGAACTCTTGCGATCGCGCTACGTACACTAAAGAGTTAAAAAAACTTCCATTACTTTATACTGAAGTTCAAAAAAACTTGATACCGCGTATCAGAGAAATTGTCACCAATATAACCTTAGGAGAAGGGACCCCCCAGTAAAAGTAGGTGAAAAGGTTTGAAAAAGAAAAATTTTTTATTATCTAATGCGGCAAATGATTTTTCAGCTAAGCTAGCGGGGTCGCTTCGTTTTGTGTAAGGTTAGAAAAGTTCGTTCAAAGATAGTGTATGAACTAAAAATTGGGGTGGAACTGATGCCGGAGTTTGGCATGTCTCTAAGTTGAAACCGTACTTTGGGTCTAACTCTAATTTGTCAGGGCCTTAAATGTTTTAAAAAATAATTCT
The DNA here is from genome assembly GCA_019359885.1 of Listronotus oregonensis. Taxonomy (NCBI): domain Eukaryota; kingdom Metazoa; phylum Arthropoda; class Insecta; order Coleoptera; family Curculionidae; genus Listronotus; species Listronotus oregonensis. The sequence goes on from JAHBCN010000223.1 coordinate 88,023, forward strand.
AGTTTTTTGAACTTTTTTTGTAAATTTTTAAAAAAAAAAAAAAAAAAAACCTTTTTTTTTTTCGCAAAATTTAATTTTTTTTCGATTATTGGCTAATAATAGGCGTTTCTCTTTAGTGCGGTCGAACCTTGTTTGAGACCCTACTTAGTCAGGACAACTTTGTTAAGCACTAAGTTTTGTCATTTTGGGGCTTTGCAATTGCAAACATTTTGTTTATTTTCTTTTGGAAATAAGGTGTCATTATTTTGACGTCGTTTTTTTGACTCGGGCAAACTGACGATTTTTTTTTGGTCAAGAAGTCGAGTTTTTCCCCGGGGAGAGTGCAATTTAAAAAAATACTAGTTAGTACATCAATCTATAGTGCCTAGGGTATAAATCTGTAATAATATCTTTAAGAAATTAGTTCGTGTAAAAATTTAAAATTTTGTTTTTGGGCAAATTTAAAATTTTTTTTTTTTCAGCAGTCAATATGTTAGTTCAGTAAACTTAGATTAGATTGGTTTTAAAATTAAATACCAGAAAAAGATGTAACATAGTTTAGTTTAGGATCGCGATCTGTAAATTTTTCTTAGGATAAAAGTAATTTAAAAGATTAATTAAATTTTCGGTTTGTTATGTAACTTGCTATCGCCTGAGTTTAAGTGTCTATGACAAAAATGAACCCCCCCCTCGATAACGTTCCCCAAAATGTCCCCCTTTAATATGAGTTTTAGCTTAGAAAATGGTCGGTTTGGGGCATGTCATTTTTGGGTTTTTTTGTTCTTGACCAGGTGGACACTTTAAGATCTTCGGTGAAGCATTTGTGTTAATAGTCAGTTGTGATTCCCCCCGCCATTTCCCTTTTTTTTGGGTTTTTTTTTTTTTTTTTTTTTGGAGTCCGTCAATGCTCCAGTTTTTTTAAATTTTTGTTAAGGGACCGTTCTTTTTCTTTTTGGTCGAGTTTCGATTAAGGGTTTTTTTTAGTAAACAGTTTGGCGATGGAAGCTTCGCATTTCGGGTCATCTCTGGTTGAATCATGTGAAAGACCATGATAGGTCAGGGAGCCTGGTGTCAAGTGGTTTCCCCCCAATATCGTTAGTCGAAGGGTTGAAACCCCGAGGATAAATTATGGAGTACCCCTTTTTTTAGATTTAAATATTTTTCCCCAGGTATTTCCTTTTCCCCAGCGAGGTGATTTTAAAAATCGCCGGGGATATGGCCAAGTCCTTGATTCATCCAAAAAAATTTTTCTTATGTTTAAAAAATTTTTTTTTCCCCTTTAAACCCTTTTAAATTTTTTTTTTGTTTCGGCCCTTTGTCTGCGTATTTGGGGGTGATTTTGTTTTTTGGTGAGCCGAGTGGATAATGACAGTAAGGGATTAAATTTTTTTTTTTTTACTTTAGGTAAAATTTTTTTTCGTGGGTTTGGGGTGGCGATTGTCACCCGGACATACCAGAGATCCACCACTTAACATCCACTTGGAAGGAAAATTGGGTGCCCTTGGTGTCGTTCTTCCCGGTTTCCCCCCTTCAGCCTTGATCACGCCTGGATATCGTTAGGACTGTTACGGTTTTAAAATTGCGCGTGCGCGCCAAAACCCTTTTTTTCTATTTAGTTATTTAGTTAAAAATTTTAGTCTTATGGATAAATTCCAAGGGTTTTTTGATTAGGAAAATTAAAACAATTTAATTTTTTTTTTTTTTTTGGAGGAGGGCAGTGAAAATGCAAGTAGCATTTAGGTTTTAAAAAGTTTTTTTTTTTTTTTTTGGGGGGTATATCTCAATTACTAAAGCGAATTTAATTTTTTGCGCATTCCCATATTTTATATCCTACCTTTTTAATAGTTATAATATATATATATATATATATATATATATATATATATATATATATATATATATATATATATATATATATATATATATATATATATATATATATATATATATATATATATATAAAATTTCTGACCGACTTAAACCCCCTAACACCCACACTCAAGGACAAAGTGCTGGGGGTGACGTCATCACCCGGAGGCCGCCGGGGAAAATTGATGTACTGGCATTGCATAAATATTTATATTTTAAATCAATTGATTGCAGTATTGGCGATTAACATAATGCACAAAAAATTAATAAAAAAAAAGTAATGACAAAAACAAATAATAATAATTAAAAGAGTAGTTAACTGGAAAATATGTCTCTAGACACTATATTTTAATTATTAAGTGATGCGTTTTTTTACATTTTTGGGGTAGAAAAATTTTCATAAGGGGTAAAATCATAAGTAATAATATCATACAATTCATTATTGATTTTTTTGATAAGTATAAATTACCAAAAAAAAAACATTTCGAATAAGAAGGGGTTTTTGTTTTTTCCCCCTTTTCCTAATCGATCTTTTTTTTTTCCCCAGAAAAATTTTAATTAAAAGTTTTGAAATACAACTAAAAAAATATCAATAAGGTTTTTTTCGGAGTGTGTATTGCAGCCTTCAAAAAATATATTAGATGTTCCTGTTTAACAAAAATTTAAAAAAATTTAAAAAAGATAAAATGATTTTAAAAAAAATTTAAAATTTTATTTTAAAAATCATTTAGTCCTTTTTTAAATATTACATACAAAAAAAACCCCTTTTGGGGCAATAATTTCGAGGATAATGAAGACCCCCCCGATTTAAATGATTTATCAGGTTAAAGTTGTCTTCAACAATAAGTTCTTCATTGTATTTTTGGAATTTTTGCAGTAATTACTTTTAATTTTTTTAAAAAACTATATGACTGCAAAACCCCAAATAAGTAATTACAGACATTTGGTTTTTTAAATCGTCTATATCGGTGTCTTCAATGATAATATTGCTAAATATTTCATCTATTTTATTAGAATAACCCTCAACAATGCCTTCATTATGATCGGGGAAATTGGGGGGGCCCTAAAATTTGAAAATGTTTAAAGTTAAAAAAAGGAAAAATTTTAATGTTAATATTGACTGAATTTTTAAATTTTTTTTTAGATTTTTTAAATTGCCTTATCGAGATATGATAATGCCCCCAGCCAATTGTCTGTTTTTTCCCAAAAAAAGATTTTCAAAAAGGGGGGTTAAAAAATTTTCCCCAAAAAAACACATAGTTTAAATTTAGTTCCAAAAAAAATATTTAAAAACTTCGCACATTCCATAAACAGTAAGAGAAAGGAGTGTGGGGTTTTCCTTGTTAGTTTGTTAGAAAATTTTTTCAGATTGCCAAGTGCCCCAACCCCAATTAACATATTTTTCAGAAATTCACTTTTGGATCATTTAATTTATCTTTTAATATAGGTTCCGGGGAAAGGGTCCCCCAAAACCCTTTTTTCCTTTTTTGTGGTTTTTTTCATTTACAATACTCCACCAATTTTTTAAAATTTTTAAAAAAAAACTGCAGTATCTTGTGAATGGTTAATATCTTTTCCATAGTTTTTTAAGCCCTCAAAAAAATGGTTTAAAAAAATTTTTAAGCTAATTTAACATTTTGTCGTTCTAAACTGGATGGGTAAAGAGTTTTTTTAAATTTAAGGAAAGCCGAATTTTAATAATTTCCCCTTTTCCCCCAAAACGTGAAATTTTTTTTTAAGGGAAAAAGATGCGTTTTTGCCCCTCGGAGCCGGAAAAAAATCAGGATAGGTGAATGCCTGATTGGGTTTTTTAATTAAGCCAGTTGGTGTAAATACATTTTAAGGGTGGACAGAATCAAACAAATAAAACAAAGGTCTTTCTGGATTAACAGGATGTTGATATAAAATTTTAGTTTTTTTTAAAAATTAGACATAGTTTTTTCCCTTTTTTTAATTATTTTTTCCAAAATACAAAAACACTTTAAAACCCCCAAATCCTCTAAACGAATTATAATATTTTTTTATAAAATTAAAAAATAATTCGTGATTAATTTTAGATATAGGGCGATATGAACAACTTTTTTAAAATTTGAAGAAATACTAGTAACCATAAAGGTATACGCAGATGTTGCTAACGAATCCCATTATTTATTGGAGCTCCTACCACATTACCACCTTTATAATCTAAATATGGATCAAGGGAAATTTTATCCAAAAAACAAATTTTGTCTTGATTTTTTTTAAAATTTTTTAAAATGTTTTGTGCATATTTTAAAAAAAACTTTTTTTCATCAAGAGGATCATTTAAAAAAAATTTTACAGACCCCAATTGTTGGGGGTGGGGCAAAATTATAGGTCCATGATTTCGTAAATATCTATATGCATGAGGGAAATTGTATAAAAAAATTAAAAAGAAAACCATGGGGGAGTAGAATATCTATACCGTTCTTTTGGTAATGTTCCTTTTTTGCTGATCAGAAATAAAGTCAATTCCGGATAAATTTTCATCCCCCCTTTTTTTAATTTTTGAGGATATTGGACATAAAATTTAAAACACGATTAAGCTTTTTCATTTTTTTTTGTATTATTTGTTTTTTTATCAAGATTGTGATCCCCAAATTATCATAATCGGGGGTTGGGGAAATTTCATGTTTGATATCATCGTTACTTTCAACGAAAGTGTAACTGGGGTTTCAATTGTATCGGTAAATTTCTTATTTCGGGTTTTTCCGGGGTGTTTTTTCATTATTTATTTAAACTCAAAAATTGTCCATATAAATATATATTTACTTTAAATTCAGCAATTACAACAGCCCAAGTAATTGAAGGTCCTGGGGGGTGTTTTTCTTTAAATATGGTTGGGGCCTTCTAACCAAAATTTCTGTAAACCACCCCCTTCCCAAATTAAAAGCCTGAAATAATTGCTCGAAAATTCTCAAAATTTTAAACCGTAAATTTTTTTTTCCTTTTAAAATTCTTGTTTACTTTTTCTATTGCCTGTTGGAAAAAAAATTTCATCCCCAAATTTTTAAGTTTTTTTTCTTTGCTTTTTTTATGTGAAATGTTTTTCGACAAGTATTTTTTACAATTGGGAAATTTATTTGGTACGCTTTTTTTTTTTTAACGTGGCAAAGTTAAACTAACGAAAAATCTCACCCGTTTTCGTATCCTGTTGGGAAATTTTTTTAAAAAAAATCGCCTTCCTCAAAAAAACACTTACACACTCGGCTATTGTTATTTGGAATAAAATTTTCTCGAGGAATAGCCTTTAAAACTTTCTGCGAAGATTCTCGTCTCTTGGGGGAAACGAAACACTCCCCTTTTTTTTTCCCTCACATAGCCCTTTTTAAAACCCGGAACACAGCACCCCTTTTAGGCATTTTAAACACTACACTGTCGTCACTTATTATAGTACAAGAAAAGCACACCTTAAATAAACAGTTCAAATTCAACGACCGATTTTATTGAGAGCGTTTATTGACCCAAAGAGAGTAAACACGAAGCAAATGCAAACGCGACGTCCATATTGAAACAGGCGATTCTCTAACAGGGTTGCCAAATAACACCTATACCAGCAACTTTGGGGGTAGTACAGCCAGTAATGTGTTGACTGAAAGAAAAAAACTTTTTTTTCCCCAACTGGCAATGCCCCTTTTACGTCAGCCGATTGAGGGATTTCGGGTTTGGGAGGGGGAGATGTTTTATGGGACGGGGTCGTAATAAGTTAGGTTAAAATCGCTAGGCCTCCAGAGCATGACGTCAGCATGGGTTTTTAAAGGGTTTTTTATCCTTTTTTTGGGGAGGTGTTTTTTGGGTTACCAGACCTTATACATACAATAGACAACCCTAATTCGGGAATAGAAGGCACCAAAAAAAACGGTTTTAGTTTTTGCAAGACAAAAAAACCCCCACACCATACTTTGGACCGGGCTCCCCTGGAGTGACCAAAACCAAAAGCACGAGGGCAAACCAGGGAAACAAACACAAGGGATACTGGGAGAACCTCGGTAGAATAAGACATGGAAAGGGCTTCAAAAGGGGGGGCCCCAAAAGAACGAAAAAAAAACTACTCAGAAAAATAGGTAAAACGCATTACAGTAGGGTTTAACAGGGCGCGATAACCTAAGAGGGCACCTACACAAGAAAAACTCATACAATGGGGACCCAAGTTGCAGAATGTGCGACGAGAGGGAAGAAACAGCCTACCACATCCCGTGAGAATGTGAAGCGTTAAACCCCCAAAAAGGAAGTTGAAAAGAAGTGTAAATTTAAAAAAATTAAACTTATTATTTAAACTTCATGCAACACTGGGGGGAAAATTTTCTGCTTAAATTACGATTTTAATATATTCAATACACCTTATGAACCCCAAAACGTACAACATTTTTTTTTAACCATCAAATACAAAAATTACATAACCCGACCCTTTCTTGACCCCGCGGGGGTTCCAAAACCCTTTTTAAAATAGATTGTGGGGGAAAAGTCTAATATGTTATATATGTTACGCTCAATAGTTAAATTTGGGGGGATTCCCCCAAAAAACGCAAAACTAATTTTGAGCAACGTATTTCCTAAACCCGAAATTTCATTTTTTTTGCGGATATTGAGCATTACGAAATAAGCAGGACGGGTTTTTGGGATTTTGAACTGTACAATACGGGGTTTTTGTACATTTCCGAATGATAAACATTAGTTTTTTTTTTTAATTTTTTAATTGCGCGCAGGGCCCCAATAAGAAAATTTTTAAAAAAAAAATTTTTTGATAATACATTTTATTTAAAAAATGACAAATACAACAACAAATGACATTTCCCCTTCTTGGCAAATACCCCTTTAAATTTTTTAAAAATTTTTATTTGAAAAGAGCTTAAATGATGGCACTAAAATTGCAGGTGACATTTTTTTTTTGGAATACACTTTTTTTTGCCATGAAATAAAACCTTGTGTAGATCCAGAAATACCCCGGTAATGTAGTTCTTAGTGATATTTCTTTTTTATTTTTGTCCCAACATTTTTTTTGTCTAGAAAAAAATTATTATTAGCCAACAGAAATTCTTTTTTCCCCAAAATTTTTTTAAAAATTTTTGTTATTGCTAATTTGTAAAATCCATCATAAAAACGACAAAAAGACTGCCATTACTTTTTGTGGTGCCAATCTCCCCCCAATTCCCGTCGGTATTCGTGACATTTGCCCCCCCGGGCTGGTTTAAATTTTTCATTTTATTGTGCGAGCATGAAATTGGCTTGTACTTGAAAACCTTTTTTTAAGTTTTCACGATTCAAAATTTATCGCAGAAAATTAAAGAAAACATTGAAATTCTGATTCAAATTTTTGTTACTTTTAAAATACCGCAGGTAGCATGAATTTTTTTCCTTGCACTTTTTGCAGCTTTTCACAATGGCGATGGCGATAGGTTTTTTAAAAAATTTTCTATTTCTCCATCTTGAATGAAACCATGCACTTCACTACCGTCCATATTTTCCTCAGTGACAATAGAAACTTGCACTTCATCTGTTTCACTTGGCATATTTTCCATTACTTCATCCTTTTAAAGAATCCATGTACTTCACTATCGAAAATTTACCTGTTTCACTTTGCATATTTTTTTTTTTCTCCATCCTGAATGAAACCATGCACATCACTATCTTCCACAGTAAGTGTAGTAAAGTAATAATTTTCATCAGAAGATTGTTTTTAAAAACCTGAAGCCTCCAATAACCGAACTAATCGGGGTCAATTCAGCTTGCATTTTTATATAGGTACATGGGTGAATATTTTAAATTTAATAATTGTAACATACACAATTTCATGAGCACGAACGAAAAATTCAAAACAAAAAACATCAACATTACCCTACTTTTTTGAGTTTGGTAGGTTTTAAAAAAGGGGAAAAATAGTTTTGCACATTTCAAATTCTCAAAATTAGTTTTAAATTTTTTAAAATTCGCAAAAAAAAGTTTTGCTTTTTTTTTTAATGTTGAAAATAAATCGTTCAAAATTAATGGTGAAATTAGCAAGATCATTAAAAAAAAAAATTAAAGGTAGATAACACGGTTTTGTTTTAATAAAAAGAATATATTTATTTTCTATAAAACCCCTTCGTGCATAAATTACTAACATAATTTATAAATATTTGAGAAGAAAATTGTAAGAATCTAAATAAATATAATAATAATAATATTAACAGCGTTATTAGAAAAAAAGTACAGGGTAGCCCGTTTATTTTGGGATGCCCCCCTTTTTTTATCTACAAGGTGTCCCAAAAAATTAAAATTTTTCAAATTTTTTTTTTTAAAACCCCAAAATTCCTTTCATTATATTTTTAAATGTAAAGAGTACTTAGGTTTGTCAACAATTTTTTTTTTTTAAACGAACACCTTATAGATTAATGTTTAGATTTAACGTTAAATTGTATTTAATTTTATGTAAAAAATGTTAGATTTTTTCAACTATTTTCGGGGATAAATAGTTAAAATCCTCTATTTCTTCAGATGTTATAGAGCTGAGTATTTAACATAAAATATAAATTATTTTGTGTCATCGGGTGCCCAAAAAATATGGAAACACCTAAATATCTTGCAAAATAAGAAAGCTAGAGAACAAAAGTTTTATTAAGAGTTTTGGGAAAAAAAAGGAAAAACTAAGGGTTTTATTTTAAATTTTTTTTTTACCTTGATCTTCAAGGTCAAAGTGATTTTTTTGTAAGGAACCACTTTTTTTTTATATCGGATTCTAAAAAAAGTAAAAAAATTTTCGTCCTAGACGATTTTTTTTTAATGAAGAAGGTGTCAAGGGGGGGTTTAATAGGTAAGCTAGGAGAGCAAGGGCTCACTTCAAGGTCACCGAGTCGAAGGGGAATGCGGATGACTAGTTCAATAGGTGTTCGGTACTGGATCGATAGGTTTTGGGGTTTGATAGGTTTTTAATCCCGGGTTTTTGATGGGTGTTCGATACCGGTTTGATGGGGGTTTTTTAAACCTTCGATAGGTTTTTGATACCGGTATCAAACCGTAACGAACCACTAAAAAACCGGTTTCGAACACCTATGGAATGTCGAACCGGTTTCAAAAAACCTTTCGAACCGGTATTGAACACCCCATCGAAGGGGGATCGAACCCCCATCGATCCGGTATCGAACACCTATTGAACTGGTCATCCCCAAAAGACTCGGTGAAGTGAGCCCGTGCTCCCCCAGATACCTACTGGTTTGCATTCAAAAAATCACTTTTACCTTGTAAATCAAGCTGAAGGGTAAAGTCAAGGTCACTATTAGATAAACCCGTTGACAAAAATTCTGTTGAGTTAAAATATAAATGTTAAACCTTCTCCCCCTGTTAAAAACAGTGGGCTCTACAACCCGGGGAAATTAAGAAATAGCCGATTTTCAAATAATTATACCTCGAAAACAGTTATATCAAGTCTAATCTATGTTACATGAAAATTAATAAAGTTTAGCATATAACCTAATTAAATGAAAATTTTTTAAAAAAAAAATGAAGTTAATGTCTGTATAAGAAACTGAGTATAGTCTGTGTAACGAATAATTTTTTAAACTGACAGCTGTCCCGCGTTTTTAGTGTTAAATTTTATAGTGTTGGATACTTACGGTTATGCTCAAGTCTTAAGTAGTTAAGAAAAAAATAAACACCTTAATTTTAAAAAATTTAGGCAACACTAATATTGTTATACAACTGTAAAAAAAAACGGAATGTATAGTCATATTTAAAAAAATTTTAAAAAAAATTCTAAAACCCAAATAAAAAAGTACTTTAAATCTTTTTATTTTATTCTCATAAAATTGCAGTAAATTAAATTATACGTACCTAAAAATTTTGGGTATTTGATTTTAAAAAACCAATTTCACGGTGTTTCAAGTTTAACCTACTACAATTGTTTCTAAGTTTTTTTGTCTGACTTTTTGGCTTATACTGCCATTATTAATAACCGCTTTCTTTTTTTTGTTGGCGCCACAATGACAAAATACCATATTTTTTTTTTTTTGTTCATTTTATTTCATAATGTAGTAAGGCTGCATATAAAAAAAAATTATTGGGGAAATAATTAATTTGCCCTATTTGCGAATTACAAATAAATTTTGTTAAAGGGGCAAACAAGTTTGATAACGGATTATATAAAACAAAGTCCCCTTAAAAAAGAGCGGCATTTTGGCGCCAAAAAAAAAGAAATGGCTGATAATGACTCGTGTAAGCCAAAAAAACAGACAATAAACTCCCAATAAAAAAAAAAATTTTGTATATCTTCGACAATTATCGGAAAATATTTAACCAAGTCAGTATTTTTTCCCAGTTACCGAAAACTGAGTAGTAAGTAAGTTAAAATTGAAACCCTGTATATTTTTTTTCCCCAAAAATTTTGGTAATTTGTAATTACCAGTATTATCTCGTAATAAGGTATTTTTTTTTATCATAATTTTAAAAAAAAAACCCCATTTACTCATAATGAACTTTTTAAATTTAACCCGCTGTTATGTTAAAATTCCAACCGGTCAAAATGGCACTTAAAGAAGATATACGGCAAAAAAAAAAAAATCGTTTCGAGATATCAATTTAGTGTTTAATTTGGGGCCAAAAAAAAATCAAAACAAAGCATTACCGCCTATTTTACAAACCAATTAAAAACACTTTCATCGATTCTCAAAAATTTTACCACTCCATTTTTGTTTACTCCTGTATAAGACCAAAATGTTTCTTATTAGTAAAAAAATTTCCTTAACTTTAAAACACCTAATGTTAGCATTATTAAATAACAAAAAATGATATAAACCATCGATGTAATAACAAACTACAGCACTTTTTAAAAAAAAAAAAACAACGAAATTTTGCCACCTGCTTCAAGAACTTTTTTTAATTTTACCTTGCCTTCTTTAACACCCTGTATAATGGGGAAATTAATAATTTAAATTGATTTTTAATCAGAAGCAAAAAAAAGGGCAAATTGTCCCCAACAAACACAAAAACCCAATTAAAAAAAAAAAAAATTTAAAAAATTTCGGGGGGTTTTTAAAATTTATCAAAAAAAAGGTGTCCTGAATCCGGTGATGACCCCCTTTTGGTTTTAGGATAAAAATAAAGAAAGCTTTACCATTTAATTTTAGTTACCAAACTTACAAGTAAGTGATATTAACCAGCTTGTTTTTTTTTTCGAAATGTTTAGCTTAGTTTTTGTAACTGTTTTGTTTTATTGATTTTATAAAAAAAACCAATTGGAAAATAAGTTATTTTTCAAAAAAAAGGGGGAAATTTAAAATCGATGTTTTGGTTTTAAATTCCCCCTTAAACTTTTTTTAAATAAATGCTATTTTTTTTTTTTAATTTCTTTTTTACATACTGCAGTCAGTAAAAAAGAAAACAAAGTTTTTAAGGTACAAAATAAAAAAAAGAAATGAAATAAAAACACTAACCCCCCTTTTAAACCCCCGGTGGGGGTATCTTGGGGGGTTTCTTCTATTTTTTTTATCAATAAAAATAAAAATTTTAAAATAAAAAAAAAAATTAATGAGGGGTTTTAAATTTTTTTTTCCACTTTAGGTTTAACAAATGTTGTTGTCATTTCCTGTTAAACCTGGGGGAGACAAAAATAGTTTAAAACGTTAATTAATCCAAATTTAGGTCTTATACAACCCACCATATTTCATTTTTTTATTTTTTTCCCCAAAAAAAAAAAAATTATGGGGGAAGGAACCCCCTTTTTGAAACACCCCCTATAAAAAATTCATTTTAAAAAAATAAATAAAGCGCATTATTTTTAAGACACTTATTAACTGATGCAGACAAATATCAGCGTTTTTAAAAAAACGTAGAAATCTAAAATAAAAGATAACTAAAAAAAAAACCCCCAAACCAAGCGATGTAAGCAAATTTCAGTGTTCCCGATTCTAAGGTTTAATAGCGAGGTCCTATATGTCTGTAATTTTTAAATTTTTTATATACTAAATGTTGACTTCGCGCTAGGGGCCACCTAAAAATCTAAACTAAATCTGTATAAAACACATATTGGACCAATTTTTAAATCCAATCCCAAATTTTAACTGTAACACCCCCAAAACCCTTTTTAAAACCCTTTCCCCAAAAAGTTCCCCGACCAATCCGGTGGTCTGGAAAAGTTTTGGGTTTTAAGTTGATCGAGTGTATAAATATTGGTCTGTATAAGGGTTTTTAAAATATATATATATATATATATATATATATATATATATATATATATATATATATATATATATATATATATATATATATATATATATATATATATATATATATATATTTAAGACTTTTTTTAAAAAAAATTTTTAAAAAAAGGGTTAGGAAAACCCCCCATCTTAACCTAAAAAAAAAAAAAAAAACAATTTATTAATATGTATGTATATACAAAAAATTATACTTATGTACTATGTATGTAATATAAAATTTTTTAAAATTTTTACAATTTTAGTTGACGTTGGTGGAGTGAAAACAGCATCTTTGATAAGTTTTTAAGCTAATATAGTTTTCATTTTGTATTTGAAATTAAGTGGGTTTAGATTTTAAAAACTAGCTGGTGTATTTTTAAAATTTTTAAAAGCTATTTGATAGGAAAAAGAAAGCTCGAATAGTGTTGTTCGGTGAAAGGGGGGTTATTATGTATTTTTGTCTTAGATCTTTATGTGAATCATCCCCCAAAATTTAATTTTTTTTAAATAAAAAAGTGGGAAGTTTTTAAAATAACTTTAAAAATAAAAAAAAAAGCTATTAAGCCCCAAACCACGTTCATCCATATTCATCCATCCAATCTCCCCTTGTTTTGTACTTACGCCAATGTCATACTTTCTAATACCACCCATTAAAGAACACAACAGTTTTTAAAATTTCTGAATGCGCCTTTTGGCCTTTTTCCCCAGCCCCAAAGGCCCCGGAAAGGGGAACGCAAAAAAGGAAAGTGCGATAGCACCAATGCGTCACATAGATTAATATATGCCAACAGTTATCTATATGCTCAGAAAATCTTAAAAACAACATCAATTACCACGAATTTTTTTTCCCCACTAACGCATTGAAAAATTTTATTATTTACAATTAAATTTAAAAGATGTTTTTGACGTTCCCTGCTAACCTTTTTGGGCCCCAAAAAGTAGAGGGGTTTACATTTCTTGGGGTTCCCCCTCCAAACAGTGATTTATAAAGGCTTTTTTAAAAAGGATTGAAGATCACTTTTAAAATTCCCTCCGATATCCTCAGGTTTAAATGACAGATAAATCTGGGTGTCATTTTTCATTTGATGTACCGTGACGTGACCAAGATCCGACGTTAGCTGAGATGTATACAGACCAAATAGTAGAGGACTAAGGATAGGGGGTTTTTTTTAGTCATTATTGAGAAGGCTAGTTTGAAGACATTTTTTTTCGTTGTCAATGGCAGACTTCGCAAATTTCCCAAAAATGACGGTAAAAATTCCCATTTTCCCCGGTGTTTTTTGGGGTTTATATCTTTTTTAATGCTTTATTACGGAGGCTCATAATATACTTTATTTTTTGGAGTAAAAGGGCCCCTTTTTTTTTTTTTATCCGAGCAGTTTGGGGGAGCATTTTTTGTTAAATAAATTTAAAATATATGAGTTAAATAAATTTAGCTTATCATTAATAGATTGCATAAAAATTATATTATTAAACGGAATACAAAAAAAGATCCTGGGTGAATGCATCATAATTAAAATGTTGAAAGTTTCTGTAAGTTAAAAAAAGGGGATGGTTTTTTAACCCCCATGTTTAGTTCACACTTGACAAAAAAAAGGTCAAAAAACAACAGATGGGTCGACTCCGCAATTTATTAACTGATTTAAATTTTGGGCAGATTATAAGGTCTATAAGCGAAGTGCTAGCGTGATTACGTCTAGTTGGCTCATTTTTTTTCCAACCTTAAACTCTATATAAAAATTGTTCCAAAAAATTTATTAATATCATTTAAAATTGGGGTACCTAATGGAATTATGAATGTATAAAAGGACCCTCCACCACGACCCTGTCCCGATCCGATCTAACTCCCGATAGCCATCTACGCTCACCACCGCGTCGTCAATCACAAAAATCCCCCCTTTTTAAAACAAAAAAAATATCATCTGATTGGTTGTAATACTTTTTTTTACATAACCAATCTTTCCAAAAATTTAAAATAACATTAATATGGGCTTTTTTTTAAATGCTTTTCCCCCCTTTGTATGCTTGTATATATGCCCCTATACATATATATATATATATATATATATATATATATATATATATATATATATATATATATATATATATATATATATATATATATATATATATATATTTTCCACCATTCGTCTTCACAGTGTCCCCCGAAAATGTCAGACATGAAGGTCGCGTCTGCATTTCTGCAGCTATTTAAAGCCGAAAAAAAAAAAAAACCTTTGGGTAACGAATTCGTACAGAAGCTGACAACAAAACGGTGAACAGACTCTATTAGGCATTCTTCTACATCTATCCCCAATTCATCCGCCAATTTCTTTCATGCTTTATTTTTCTTAAATTTGTTTAAATAATGCTTATGACGAGGATCCCAAAAATTTGCTTTTTCTTTTTTTTTAAAAAAAAAGCAGGGTTTTCTAAGATCCCACTACATTTTGAATAATAAAATAAAAAAAAATGGGGGTTTTTCCATGCGCTCGCAACGAACAAATTGATTTACTTATTCCCCAAGCGCCAAGTTTTAAAAGGGATCCGAAAAAAAACAACAGGTCGATGGAGCAGCCGCGAGCGCGGCCCCCATGCCGCGGAACGGCTCGGCTTTCTGAATTCACTGCGTGAAATTTTCTCAATGTGTAACATGTTACATTACAACGTTTAGTTACAAGTCAGTCATTGCTTTTATAAATAATATTTGTATCATATTCTTATTGCACTCGCTTTGCGACAATTGTCGAAATTCGTTTTTAGTTTTTTACACTGTAACGGAGTTTAACGGCCTAGCTTAAATTTGAAACATCTCTTTAAATTGTTTTTTTAAAGTTAAATTAAATTTATCAGCCTTAATAAGTAAACGAATTCATATTCATTTCAAAAATTTTTTTTTTGTTACTGTTAATTTAAAATAACAAACCATATTAAAATAATTAAAAAGAAAAATTAAGATAAAAGCTGTAACAGGTTTTTTCATAAACCCCCATAAGTGTTTATCTTGAGCTTGATTCGGGGGCGCTCTTGAATGCTTTGAATAACAAAATTTAACTTTTTTTTTGTTCCCGGTATTTAATAATGAACCATTATTAAATCTGAATAAGATATTATTGCCCTTATCCGGAAACATACATAATCTAAGATCATAATACTAACAAAAACACCGAAATGAAACTTAACTAAGAGGGTGAAATTATAAATTCGGAACTTGCTTACGACTTACGTCGATAAAAACCTTGCGGGGGGAACAAAAAACGCCGGGGGTTTTCCCTAAAGGGGCAAAAAGCACCCCCGGGGGAAAAGGGAAGGCCCTGTTTCCGAATCTTGGGGTAACTTCCGAAATCGCCCCTTTGGGTTTTTATAAATATTATATTCAAGATCCCCAAAAAAAATTTTTAAAAACGTTTTTTTTTACGGTTTTTAAAAAATTTTTAAAAGTATTTTTTTTTTATTATTAGTTTCTAACTAATTTAGTTCAAAAGGCCCTGGGAAACGTTTTTTTAAAAAAAATTTTTTAAAATTTATGTTAATTCTTAAATTCATTTTTAAACTTTTTTTTAACCCAAAAAAAAATAAAACTACCATGTATTGCTTTTTTTTTTATGATTTTGGGAAAACCTTATTTCCAGTAAATTTAAACACATTTGTAAATACAGGTGTCCGAAAAAAGATAAAATTTTTTTTGGGGATGATTCTACATAAAAATATATGAAAAAGGTTCATATTAACATAGATCCGGAAATGCTTCCAGAGGAAGCTACAGGCCCTTAAATGGTGCCATAAAAGTGGTTTTTATTTAATTTATTGGGGTCTACTTACAATACGGGGAAAAAAATTCTACGTATAAGAATGTTGGAAAATCATTTTTTAAAATATCGGGGAAACAAAGGTGGTTAGTTATTTAGGGTCATATCATTTTTTTATCGCCGTGTGTATTTTGGCTATTTGTAAATAAATTATGTTTCTTTGTACTTTTTTTGAAAAAAAATTTTCCCCCTTTGGGATAAAGCCCATAGTTGACGGTTTTGCGATAAACGGAATTTAATGTTCAGTTTTTTTATTTAAAAATAATTTTATTTTAAAAAAACCAATAAATCAATAAAAAATTTTTTGTCCTTTTTTTAAATTTTTTTTCAATTATATTATAAATTTTATAATGAGTTTTTGAAAAAGTTTCCTTTTTTTTAATGCATCCTCGAACTCGTTTTCTCATAGATCTGCTAACTAACTTTTTTTTGGGGGAATCCACAGGTAAATTTTTAAAAATATACCCAATGTAGTAGGTACCAGTAAATTCGTTTTCCTTTTGGCAATGGGTAAAAAAGAATAACTACTTTTAAAAAAATAGTATTCAAGCATCTTCAATTTTTTTTATTACATAGCCTGTTTACTGTATTTACGCACTGCAGTCGCCTTTTTTAAGTCCGTTTATATCAAAAACAGTCGACTATCGTTTTTATCCAAAAAGGGAACCTTTTTACGCAAAAATTTTACAAAAAACATAATTTCTTTAAAAACTCCCAAAAAAATACACTCGGAAAAAAAAATATGACCCTAAATAACTAACCACCCCTTTTTCCCCCCGCCACTGGTGGAAAAAAGGGCCCTGATTTTTTAAAAAAATGCCCCCCAATCAATCTAACTTATACAAAAAATTAATTCCCCCTGTATTGTAAGGAGATCCTAATAAATTAAAAAAAAAACCCTTTTATGACACCTTCTTCAAGGGCCTGTAGCTCCCTCAAAAATTTTTGGGCCTATGTTAAAATGAATTTTTTTTTATATCTTTTTTTGTAGAATAGTACCCAAAAAATTTTTTTTTGTCATTTTGGGGCCCCCCGTATAGCTATATTAATAAGTTTTTTTTTGATTATTTTATAGATAGCAACATGATTTTTTTTTTTTGATACATTTTTATTATTTTTTGATTAACGTTATATGTCCCGGGGGTTTTTAAAAAAATAAGAAATTTCCCCCCGCTACTTTTTTTTAAAAATAAAAGACTTTTTTGGAAGTTGACAAAAATATGCGTTGTTTTCCTTATCAAAAAAATTTTTTTGTATCACTTTCTGTTTAAGCAAATGGTGAAAAAAAAAAAGTAGGTTAAACTCTTTTTAACAAAAAAAAGGAAAATAACAAAAATAAAAGGAAAAATTTTTTTTCGGGAGATCTGAGGTGGGAAAAAGGGAAAAGGGGGGGGAAAATTTTTAGGGGAAAAAAAATGTTTATTTTGGGGTTTCCGGCGAAACTACAAGTGCTATAAAAAAAAATTGAACGGAAAAGTTGTAGGTAATAAAAAAATCTACAACTTCCTTTTTACACTTTTTCACATAACTTTAAAATTTATGTGAAAAATTCAAATAACCAATTTTTTGGTTTTTTTTTTTTTCCAAAAATATTTTTTTTCACGGAATATGTGAAAACTTACCTTTTTATGCCCAAAAACCCCCTGTTTTTTTTTTTTTAAAAAATATTTATTATTTCATCTTATTTTGACTTAGTTTTAAAAAAAGCACGCTAATTTCCCCAATGAAAATTCTCCAGTCAAAATATCTGCTTTTTTAAAAAAATTTTGGTGAGCTTTTTATTTATTAAAATTTCTACATTCTGATGGTAAAAAAATATTTATAGGTTTTGTTTTCAGAAAATCCCAAAAAAAAACGAAAAAAACCCGGGAAATTTTTTTTTTTTTAAATCATTATGTAAATTTTTTACTATTATTTTTAAATTTACATTTTTTAATTCTCGAAAACTACGATTTCATCTTACATTGATAAAAAAAAAAAATTTTAATTGAAATATACCTACTACTATAATTAACAACCAAATGTACATAACGTTTAAAAAAAAAAAAGGTTTAAGTTTTTTTCGTTTTTTTTTCATTTTCTGAGAACATTTAACATAGTAATGTATTTTTTTTTTTAACACCACCCCGAAAGTAAATTTAAACCAACAAAAAACCGACTTTATTTAAAAATCAGATATTTTTTTAGGAAAAAAATTTTAATTAAAAAATTTAAAAGGTGCTTTTTCGATTTTAAGTCAAAATAATTAAAAATATATCTTTTAAAAAAAAATTTTAGTGTGTTTGGGACATAAATAGGTAAGTTTTAAAAAATTTATGAAAAAAAAAAAAATTTTTAAAAAAAAAAAATAAAAAAAAAACCCAAAAATTGGTTTTTTTAATTTTTTTTCATAAATTTTAAAGTTAAAAAAAAGTTTAAGAAAATTTTTTTTACCTACAACTTTGCCCCCTTTTAATTTTTTTTTAGGACTTGTAGTTTTACCGGAAATCAGATAAACCGTTTTTTTTCCCTTTTAAAAAATCACCCATCCCCTTCCCCCCCCTAGATCCCCCAAATTTTAAACTCCTTTCATTTTTGGGGTTTATTCTTTTCTATTTCCAATGGGTTTCATCCTACCATTATTTTTTTTGGTTTTTTAAATTATCGATCCTGGTCTATACTAGTAATTTCAGATTTTACAATGACACCTTATATTTCATTTTTAAGACTCTTGATTTAAAATATTAAGTTTTATAAATGCCAGTCATACATGCTCTTTACGTTTACGATGATCAAATGCGAATTCTATATAGGTACTACAAAACACAATTATCGCGTACTTACTTTTTTTTTTTAAAAGATAACACAAAGACCACTTTACGAAATGGTTTAAAAAAAGATCAATCCCAACAAAAAAAAATATTCCCCAAAAATTTTACTAATAAATTGGGGTTTAAAATTAGATGTTCTGTTTCCCCTGTCATATATATATATATATATATATATATATATATATATATATATATATATATATATATATATATATATATATATATATATATATATATATATATTATAAATTGACGTGTTATCCCCCCGTACTATATATAAAAAGGGTGTGTTTATATCAGGTATGCGGTCTGTGACTAATAAAAACTCATTTGTTTTTTTTTCCCCCAAAATTTCGTCAACTATTTATTAACTTCATCAGGGTAAAATAAAAAAATTTATAAAAAAAAGGCCTATAAAAAACATTTTAAATAGTCTTAAAATTAGGGGAGTACTTACAAACTTTGGGGGTTTGTCAAATTTAAAAAACATAACAATGCTACACCCAAGCACTTTCAGATGAGGAATGCCAATAAAAATATGGTAAACAATCTTAATCTAGTTCATAAAAAAAAAAGGGCTGAAACACCAAAAAATAATAAAATATATCTTACAAAAAAAAATTTAAAAATACACAATGGATTAAAATTGGGGAATAAACTCTATATATACAGTATGTAGCTAAAACAACATGAATTAAATTGATCTTAAAATATTGCAATAAATATTGCTAAGCGACTAGTATCTGATTTAAAATTAATACATTTATTATTTCTCTTTATATGGTACATTTCTAGGAATAATCTGCTCTTGTAGTTACTTTCATGTTCTAAATTTTTTTAACATTAGAATAAAAAAATTTGGTGCCCTGTTGTTTGATAATGTTCCACTACAGCACAAGATTTTTCCCCCCAAAAAAACGGGTCGTTTTATTTGGGGTTATTCGTTGTTTTAACCATTGTGATGTTTGTCCAACATAGCAACCCTCACAACCCAAACATGACAGCTAAAAAAATGACGTTGTTATTAAAAAATGGGGTTTTTTTTTTTTTAACTTTGAATAAATCAGAATTTTCTTAACATTATATTTGGCTATTTTGATTTCTGGAAATTTTTTAAAAATCCCCGATATAATTGAGTGTGATAAATTTCTGATGTAAGGAATTTTTTAAATTTTAAAAGTTCATTGGAGTCTTTTGTTGGACCATCAAAAAGGGTTTGGGGGAATGTTATACAATAAGGGGGTTTTATTTTTTTAATAAAAACAAATGAGTTTTTTTAGTCACAGACCGCATACCTGATATAAAAAAAACCCTTTTATATATATATATATATATATATATATATATATATATATATAAATTATATATATATATATATATATATATATATATATATATATATATATATATATATTTATATATATATATATATATATATATATATATATATATATATATATATATATATAAAAATATATTAATTACTTCCCCCCAAACTTTAAAATAAAACATTTTTAAAAAACCAAAAAAAATATCAGTTTTTGCGAAAAAAAAATCGTTGTAAAAAAAAAAGCTTAATTTTTTTTTTTAATAATTTTAAAACTAAAAAAGACATTTATTTTTAATTAATAAAACAATGCTATTTTAATATGGTTTTCTTGCAAAATTAGTTCCCTGTCTGTTATACTACCTGTAAGATTAACATTTTATCATTCTTTGGATCTACATATAAGTAAAACAATATATCACGTCATCTCCATGTCGAATTCCAAGGGTAATCTTAGGAACCCGAGTCTGATTACCAATGAACATTGATTAATAAACTTTTGTAATGAGTGTTATAATTAGTTGTGAGTGGAGAGGGGATAAGACCTCCTGGAGTTGAAGCTCGCCTAATGCCCATCATGCTCAGCGGGGTGCTTTCGAAACATCAAAATCAAACGTATTTGCTATAAATTACTTATACGGCATTAAGATGATGCGTTATCTATGAAGAATTTTTGCCTATTTAGTTGAGTTTTTTTTTATTATCTCAATCCTTTTTTTTTAAAAAGTACGGTAAAATACTTTTACACAAAAAAAAAAGTTGTTTTTTTTTAAAATTTTTTCCCCTTTAAAAAAGTTATTTAAGATATGGTCAATATCCCCCAATTTTTTAAAATAAGATCTGGATCATCATGTATATAGCTGCCTTTGTAACGCTAACCTTTTTGATTTATGGTTAATTTTTTTTTTTTTTGTTTAATCCAACTTTTTTTAACCGCTGGTCCGGCGGACCACCAGTGGTCCGCGGAGAAATTTTACTCTCTATCCGCGAAAAAAACATATTACTTATTAAAAAAAAAAATAATAACCAAATTTTAATTTATGAATTTACAAAATTTAAATATTTTAAACCAATTTTAATTTCATGTAATTTATGATTAGTAATTGTTATTTTAAACAACAAAAAAAATTTTTTTTTAAAAGCTTTTGATTTACCTTTTTTTTAAAAAGTTAGAGTAATATTTTTTTTTTGTTTCTATGTCCATTGGTTTGTGATTTTTTTAAAAAAAATTTTCTGTGATTTTTTTTTTAAAACTTTATACCTAAAATTTTATATGTATATTAAATTACTTATCTTTAAATTTAAAATTTTTTGTAAATAAAATAATAAAATGTTACGATTAACTTTTTTAGTAGTTCTTTAAACCCCGTTAAAAATTTTTTTCAAAAAAAAACTGGTCCGCGAATTTTTTTTTTTTAAATTTTACTGGGGGCCCCCGCAAAAAGGTTGAGAAACGCTGGTTTAATCCAGAACATGGAATGGTTTATTTTAATTTTTTTCACACTAATAAAACTAAAATTCCAGAGAGACTTTTTTACTTTGAGAGTTTTCGTGCATAAATTTTACTTTTCTATTTTTTTTTCAAGAATTTTTCAATTTTAAACTTATTTTCTCAATTTGTTTGGGGAATAAAGTTTCCCCAATTACTAAAATTGTAAATAAGGTTTTTAAAATTTTTTTCACACACACACAAGCCCACAAAAAAAAAGGTTTATGCTGGGTGTCGGACTAAGATATTCTGGCGAATTTTTTCGTTTTTCCCCCAATCTGAAGTCAAAATTGGGGTCAAAAAAAATAATTTCAGGTAAACCGATACAAGAAGCTTTATATGACATTAACCATGTATTTTTACAAGATATTTAATTTGTTTTAAAAAAAACCTTTTTTGTCGAAATGCAATATTTTTTTATTTAATCAAAAAAAAGAATTTTGGATTTTTTAAGGATACTCCTAGAAAAATTTGAAAACCATTTTTTATTTTTGGGGAAATTTTCTGCAAATTTTAAGTGGGGTTTAAATTTTAAAAAAAGACAATAAAAAAAATAAAATAAAAAAAAACCCCCTTAATAAAAAAAAAATTTCCCTTTTGGGGGAAATTTTTGGTCAAAACTACATTTTCGATCATATCTCCTTTATTATTTATCTTATCAAAAATGTTTATATAGCTTTTTTGGACAATTTAAAAGTTCTGTTAATTGCATTATGTTTTTTGTATTCTTATAGTTTAAATAGTCGTAGTCCCAAACATTTCGTGATAGCATTTTTTGCCGGTAACTGTACTTACCTTTATTGAATTTTTCTTGATTTTTTGTTTGACCCCCAATTTAAACTTTAGATTCGTGTTCAGGGAAAAAAAAATACGCCAAAAAATTAACCCCAACACCCAGCCAAGGAATTTAAAGGTTTTAGGGAAACCCCCAATACCGTAGAACAAAACGCAATGAATAGTAGGTCAGAGCCGGACTTCCATAATTCTTTGTTACTATCTATAAAGTTGACATCATCAAATGTAAAATTCAAGCATTTATTTTTTTTTTTATTTTTTGCACAAAATTGTTGGTTATTAAACTTTTCCACCATAGAATTTTAAAAAAATTATTGTGTAATTTGGGGTTTTATATCATCTGATATAATATAAAAGAAGCCTTTTATTTAAATGGTCGATATTTTTGTGTTTTTTTGTATTTTTACCAAAAATCTTTGTAAATAAATAAAAACAATTTTTTTAAAATAAATTTCAAACATTGTATGATAGTTTCATGTACTTATCCCAAATTTTTTTGTGATAAAAAAAGGGGGCAAGATAGTGTAAATGGGTTTAATCAAACCCCAAGATTCTGGTTGTACATTAAAAAAAAAAATTTTTATAACTTTTTTTTAGGCATATACTTTTCACTAATAACAAACATTTATGAGACAGAAGAACAGTGGTTAAAAATGTTTAGTAACCTTGGGGACCTAGGTATCCATTGTAACAGTATCCGTTAAATATTATGGGGTCTACAGTATGTCGAGCTTAAAAAGTTGATAATGTAAGTTTAAAAAACCCAAAAAAACTAATTTCTTTTTAAACAAAAAAAGAAAAAGAAAAAAAGGAATTTAGCATAAAATTGTACTTTCTTTCATTCAATTAGGGGGGCCTTTATATTTTAAAATTTTTTCCTGTTCCCCCCCTAATTAAAAATTTTTTATCCTTTAAAAAAAATGTCCCAAAATTTTAAATGAAATAAAAGTACCTAAATGAAAAACCTTTTTTTTTAATCCACAGAAATACACAAACTTTTAAAAAACACCCCAAAAAATAGTTAAGATTGCCTTACTTTTTTTCACTGCTATTTCCTATGAAATTTTCATTATTTTATTTTTAATTATATATTTTTTATTTTTTCGGTTACCTAACGTTACGTCTCATAAGAAAACCAATTTAAATAAAAAATACTTACCTAAAGTAAAAAATGCCGGGTATGTTCCCCTTTGGGTTTCCCCAAAACAAAACCATACAACCTCTTAATCATTTTGTTACGATATTATAAGTAACAAACATTAAACACAAAATTATAGTCAAAATTTAATAAACACTAATCACAAAAAAAAGAAAGGGTTTTTTTCAACCAAAAAAAATTGCAACCAAAAAAAATATAGGTACCACACAAAGCAAAACAATCGGGGCAAATGGCACAAACCACAACAAAAAAAGACGAATGATGAGACGACGACGGTTGGCGAAAAGAGCGGATATAGTTTTATACCGCCGCGCGCCCCTTGCCCAAAAAAACCCTTTGAAACCCCAAGACCTTTTGGCTCTTAAAAAAGTATAATGTGTTCCTAACCACACTGATTTATCAGTGTGTAAGAAAAAAAAAAAATTAAATTTTTCTTTGGGAAATTTTTTTATTGCGCAAATTTGGGGGGCCAAACCCAAATTTTTTTTCATACTAGACTGGGGATTTTTTTTTTCCTTTTGGGGCCTAGCATTGGGCTTCCATACACCTTTTTAAATTCCTTGCATCCAGCACACATCATTTTTTTTTTTGGACCTGTGTTAACTTTTTTAACCTTAAGTAATAAGGTAATTGCCAAATTAATTTTTTTTTTGTTATTTGTATATGTTGGCGTCAAATATTGAAATCCGTAAGCGTAAGCGTTTCATCCGTCCCCGGGCCTCATGAACTTTATTTTTCCTTATGGTCACTATGTTGGATTTTTACGAAGGCAAATAGTACTTTTATTCTAAGTTTAACAATGTATAACATATTATTATTTGAAGGCTGGTATCTTTTTATTTTCAGAAAATAAATACCTCCTTTTGTTGACCTTGATTTCGGATTTTTTTTAAAAAATTTTTTTTTTAATTGAGTGATTTAAATAAAGGAAAAAAAAAATTATTATAAAGTAATTAAACATATAATAGAAACATTTACCAAAAAAATTTTAAAAGAAATGGCACTTTCTGCTAGCTTTTGAAAAAAAATTGTGAAAGGATTTTCAGGCAACTGAAACTTTGTATTTTTTAAAAATACTTAACAATACTAGTGTCTTTTTAAATAAATATAACCCCAATTAAATGGTAGAAATCTTAACCAGATAATTCAAAGAGTCATGTTTACAAAAAAATTCAGTTGGTGATCTTGCTCTTTGCTAAATAAATGCGTACATCTAATTGAACTATTAACAGCCCTAAAACTATCTCTTTCTTCTAGGTGTTCTTAACTGTGCCAGGATAAATTTTGCAATCTTTTATCGTAGTTTTTTTTTTGCATCTTTATATAGTAGACTATTTTTGCATCTTATACAGTAAAGCGAGTACTGCGAACATAGGACAATTTGGGGACGTTTTGGGGATGTACCTAAAAACGCCCCCCCATTGTTTATCGATCAATAATCTTCCAGCAAACAATTCAATACGTTTAGGGGAAAAAATTTTTGGGTATCGAACGCTCAAAAACTAGTTGTACAGTGTCGAATATTTACGCCAAAAAAATTTTTTTTAAAAAAATAATTATTATTAGTAATGGATGTTTACGAACTGAAAAAGAAAATTAAAATATTTGAATGGTATCACCGTGGAAATCCTGTTAGGGGAATTGGGGGAATTTTTATTAATTTATTTATAACTAAGCCGACCCCACGATTTAAAAATCATTAAAAACTTTCGGGGCATTTGGTTGTTTAACTCCAAAAAAACATAAACATAAAATTTGTGCCCCAAAAAAAAAAAACCGGAAAGGAAAATGAAAGAAATTATGGTAGTGACAAGTGTTTTTAAAAAAACCACAGTTTCCATTAATACAATTGCAGAACAGGTTGATTTGTGCAAAAAATCAGGGGGAAAAATGCTGAAAAAATTTATACCGCTTTTACAAAAAAAAAACCCCAAAATTTAAACCCCCGATGATCATTTTAGACAAATAAAATTTTTTAAAAAATTTTAATGGAAATGAAAAAAAACAATGCATTTATAAGAAACATTGTTTTTACTGATAACTCGACATTTCCTTTTCAGGTTTACCCAACGATTTTTTTCTCTGGGGTCACGTAAAATCAGAAATTTATGGTTTCGGGGAAATAGGGCTATTAATCTACAAAAATTACAATTACAAATTGAAATTTTTTTGGGGATTATTACCCTTAACATTCTAAAAAAATATCAGAAGGTTTTTTTATGACAATCTTGGTAATTTTGTGGCTCAAGAAGGGGTTTTTTATTTGAGCACCTTTGATAATTGGGGAAAGTTTTTTTTGTATATTTTATGAATGCACATTAAATTGTTTTCTTAAGTATCTTCACGTTTCATTTTTTTTTAAAAAAAAATTATTTTATTTTATTGGAAAAAAAACTTTTGGGTTTTTTAAGACCGCAGCAAACGTTGCGGTCTCAAAAACAACTAATTTTTAAATTTATGGTTTAAAAAAAAAATCAGATCGAATCGGTTGACGCTAGCGGGGCTCTTGTTACTTGCCTACAAACACTGCATCCTCTAACTGAAAATAAAAACGTAGTAAACAACTAAACTGGGAAAAATTTTTCCCCAATTTATCACCGCATTCCCCCCCCAGTCCCAACCAAAAAAACCCCAATAAGGAAACGAGACGAAATTGAAATGCAAGCCACAAGATTATTATTGGTATTTTAGAATTGGGTTCACCCCAAAACGTCCAGGAGCCTCCTATGTTCGCATGGTGCGTTTTTTTCTGTATACTTTTTTTTAGAGTGGCCCAAAAAAAATAATTATTTAAAACTGTAAGAGGACCTTCCGGCCACCTAATTTTGGGGCTGCATTACATGTCTACCTATACAAAAAATTTTTTTTTTTTGACTTTTTAGTTATACAAACTTTTAATATTCGTGCTGTTTTCGTACAGGTTCCCTTTTAAAATTTGGTTTTGGGGTTTTTAAATATCTTTTTTTTTTTCAAAAAAAAAAAAAATTTTTTTGGGGCGGGTATAACATGTTATACATTGTTAAAATCGGACTAAAAAACTCCATTTACTCATGTAAAAATCCAGTATGGCCGCCATGGGGAAAAAAAACGAGTTGATGATGGTGGCCCAATGACGAAACGTAGGATGTAAAATTTAAAGCAGTATTAAATGGGGCAAAAAAGTGGCATTGTAAGTCTGCAATCTATTTTAAAATCCGTGTTGAAATGAAGAAAAAAAAAATAAAAACAGTTTTACAAAATTTTTATTTTTTTTCGAATATTTCGGGGAAAACCCCGGGAAAACTGAAACTTTCTAAAAGGCATATTTTTTCCCATGAATGCACAACTTTTACCTGATATAACCATCATCTTTCTCCGATAGTTTCCGAAATCCTAATGGTGGGGGTCCAATTTGAATTACTTGTAGAAGAATATGATATGTCCACTCGCAATTAAAGAAAAAAAAAGAAAAGGGTACACCTATTTTAGACTACCGCGCCCTGTACAAAAAAAATTTTTGTGCCACTTTTTTTAAATGTCATCTGTCCCCGTCACGTGTCACATGAGTTAACTAACGGCAACCAGAAATTTTTTAAAAAAAAAAAATTTTTTTTAAAAAACAATAATTCCAAATTAATGTCTTACTAGTTTCTAGATTAAACTCTGACTTTTAAACCAAAAACATTATTACAAAGGCTGGTGACCAGCTAAAAGTGCATACATTGCAAATAGAATTAAATAGAAAAGAATTATAAAATAATAAGATCAGCATTTTTATTATGGCAACACGTATAGGGTGTGACATAACTCCCCCCCCCCGATTGAACCCACGGTCATCGGGGGTAGTTGGACATTTTCCAATTCAAATGTTTGCTTTTTGGTTCTTTGTTTTAGGTTTGTTGGGTTTGGGGTTTCTTCAGTTTTTTTACAATATAAGGCTGCACAAAAATAAGGATTCCATAAATTAAAATTCCCCCATAAGGGGTATTCTGAGATATTTTAAAAAAATAAGTGTGGCGGGTTTTTTTTTTATTTTTTTTTGAGTTTATGGAGTTCGTCTAAATTAACTTCTTCTAATGAGGCATTTATTTTGAGAATTTAATAAATAATTTTTTATTCCCCAAATCGGGAAAAAAAAATTGGTTGGTTCTGGTTACGGGACGCTGATTTTTGGTTATTGACATTTTTTGGTTTATTTTACTTGGCAATTGTTTGGTATATTGACTAGGTAGCTACCAAACAACTTCTGGCTTTCTTCTTGGTGGTTGTTTTTTAAATTTAACGACTTCTTCATGGGGCAGGATAAAAAATCCATTGATCGGCAGAATCCAGCTGCTTAATGATGGTTATTGTGGTTTTCATTTCTTTTTGTTGACAGGTGGGGGTTTTTTTTGTGGCGCCCAGTAGTTTGACGGTACAAGGACTGTCATTCTTGTTTTTTTTAGTTCCATCTTGTCACACAAGTAGTAGTGGGTTTTAAACCCCCCAGGCATTCTTCTTTCGATATGCGTAGTGCAATTTTTTTTTTAACAAAAATTTATTTGGGAATAATAACCCAAATAGACTCTTTCTCAAGAGGGGAAGGGAAAAAAAGGTAAGGGGTAGTTAAATATTTCTGGGAATGTTGTGGGAATTTGTAACAGATCTAATTTTATTATTGAGAATAAAGCATTTTAAATTTATTAATTTTTCATAAAGAAAGGGTTTTTTTCTAAGGTTATTTAATGGCATTTGATTTAAGCCAATTTGTTTCTGAATGTTATATTTGATATAAGGTTTTCCCTTTTTTTATTATGCTGGGATATTTTTTAAATTTTAAAAAAAAGCTTTAATTTTCGATATCTTGTAAAATCGAGTCTATGATTTCGTAGATATTAATTATTTTTTTTTAAAGGCTTTTTTTTAAATAGCAGCGTTTTCTCTAAAAGCTTTTTTTTGAACTTTAAAAGTTTATTTGATTTAATTTGGATTCCAACAATATTTCATTATGATTTTTTTTTTGGACATTAAAAATTAAATTTGTTTATGATATTTAGTGATATTGAATTTTTTTTTAAAATATTTCCTGCCAAGTTATTTTGATTATTTTGTAGTTCGGCAATAAGTTCTTCGTACTTTTTTCCGTCAGAAGCATCTAAGTTATGTAATAGTTTAAAAAAAATTGCCCCCAAAGGGGTTTTATTAAGCCTCGTTTTATTCTATTTGGGGGGGGGAATTTTATTTTTTTTTATTTTAATTTCACCCTTTTTTGGATAATTTTTAAAATTTTGAAATAATTTAAATTTTAAAAACGAATATTCTGTATGATTATTTACTATCTGTGATAAATTTTTGGATTTTATGTATAATTTATTAATTTTTTATAATTAGGTTAAGATCGTAATAAAAAAAAAAATTAAAAAGCATTTTTTTGCACTTTAGCTTTCCCCTAAGTTAAATGGAATTATGCCTGGATTATCATTTATCTGTCTCACTTAAATTTTTTTTCTTCAAATCCGAGTGTTATATGAAGAAACCCTGAAAAGAAATTAGAGTAATTATTAAACGAAACTGTATCTTTTCCGTAACGGACGTTTTATATTTTCTAGATGTATTTTTTTGTAGAACTTTTTTTAAGTTTAGTTTTGTATTCACAGAAATAAGTTTTGGTTGGTTTTTTTGAATTTGTCACATTTTTCTGTCTGATATTTTTTTTAAATAGACATTTTCATCGGGTTTAAACATTCCGGGGTCCTCTCTATTTTCGTTTTTTTTACCTTTAATTTTTTTTTTATCCGTTATTATTTTTTTATTAATCTGAGAAAAAAAAATTTTTTGGTTTTTTTTTTATGATCATTGATATAATCATTTGAATATTTGATCGATATTAATATCGAAAGGGTTATCTTTTTTAATATGACCGTTAACGTGTCTATAGGCTTCATTTATTTCTTTGGTTTATTGAATGATTATAAGCTAATATGGATATATCTTTTTTTTGGGGATAGGTGTTTTATTAAATTCTTGATTATTAAGTAAGCGAATATGTTCTGAGGGGGTTTATTTTCCCCATTAGACCATTAGATTGGGGATTTGGGGGGGAGAAAAAAGAATTTTTTTTTTGGGGAAACTGTAAAAGTTCGGAACTACAGCGTTCTTGAATTCTGTCCCATTGTCCACCACAAAATTTTTTTGGGGATTCTGTGATGAAAAAAATAAAAAAAAAGGTTATCTGCAATCTCAGATACAAGAGTTTTTTTGTGGGTGGGTTTTGGGGTATTTAAAAAAGCTGTAATAAGGTTAAAATTTTTTTTTTTGTTCTAATGTATAGGTATCTAAATGAATGATTTGGGGAAAGGTCTTGTCGCGGTAGGGGTAACATTCATCGTTACTTTAACAGGGTGTCGGTCATTTTTTATTTGACATTTTTCACAGTCATTTATATAGGTTTGAATAGAGTTTTTTTAAAATTCGGCCAATAATATTTATTTTTTTTTCTGTTCGGTCTCGTCGATGCCTCTGTGATTTGTTTTACCTTCGTGATAGTTTTTAATCATTTCCGGTATCTCTTGATTTGCAGTAACGTCAATAAGTTTTAAAAAATTTTTTTAAATTTAATCGCGGGCCATTTAAAATTTTGCCTTATTACTTAAAAGGTTCATTTTAGGGTTTTCGAAATATAAAATATTGTTTATCGGGAAGAACATATTCTTTTAAAATTTTAAAAAATATTTTTTTTTAAAATTGTTTTTTGAAATTTGAACAGTAAATCTGTTTTTTTGTCAAATAATTTTCCTTTTTTGGTTTGGGGGGTGAGTGTAATACATCTTGAATAAAAATTTGATTCCCCCAAATTAACCCCGGTGTATCTACGATGGGAAACCCCCCACGTTGGATCGTGTTCCGCGTTTGAATGCAGTGACCTCCCCCGTCATCTGGTTCGTTTTGGACATCTGATATGTCATTGTCATCCGCCTGTGCATTTACAGATATTTTATCTAAATTCTCAGTTTCGTAGTTTTGATTGTTTAAATTACTGGTATAAGCTTGCGGAGTTTTTTTTTTGGGTAAATTTTGATTAAGATTTTGGGTGACTTCATTAATTTTTCCTAAATCGAAAGTATTTTCGGTTTCTTTAATGTGTAATTCGATACGACTTAAGCTGTCCCCTTGGGGAAATTAAAATTTCCCTTTTTTTATAAATTATTTTATAATCAAATTCTTCAATTTTTTAATGCGCCCCCAAAAAGTAATTTGGAACGGGGGGTTTTTTAATGAGAAGAGCCACTGAAGTGGCTTATGGTCTGTTATATTAAATTTTCGACCGTATAGATAAGGGCGAAAATTTTGGGGTTCCCAAACTAAACAAAACATTTTTTTTCAATCGTACTATAACTTTGTTCTGAATCGTTTAATGTTCGAGAGGCATACGCAATTGGTAGGTCTTTACCGATTGGGCCTTGACTGAGTACGCATCCGAGAGCTACATTGCTAGCGTCGAAGTTAAATTAAAGGGTTTTTAAAAAAGTCCGGGTATTGTAATATGGGTTCGTTTATTAACAAATTTTTGTTTTTTTCGAAAAAAAGAAAAAAATTCTTCGTTGGGGAATATTTTTGCCCCTTTTTTTAAACATTTTGTTAAAGGCTTAGTTAATTTAGCAAAATTGTCAACAAAAAAAAGGTAATAACCGAGAAGGCCAAAAAAACCCTTTAATTTGTTTGGTTTTTAGGTATAGGATAATTTTTAATGGCACTTATTTTATCTGGGTTGGTTTTTAAGCCGTAAAAGGGTAACAATATGACCTAAATATGCTACTTCCTTCCTAAAACGACTTTTTAGCTGAATTTTGAAATTTGTTTTCTTAAGCGCGTAAAAACTTGGTCAATTCAAAATGTGTTCTTGAAGAGAACTTGAAAAAAAAATTATATCGTCGAGATATACAGCGCATTTTTTAGTGATACCGCGTAAAAAATTATCCATGACCCCTAAAAAATTGCGGGGGCTTTTTTTTAGCCCAAATGGCATACGAAAAAATTGTAATGACCATTTTCGGTACTAAACGCAGTTTTAGGAATACCTTTATTCATCTCTATTTGATGAAATCCGCTAGCCAAATCAAGCGTGGTGAAGATTGACACTTTCCCAGCTTGTCTAGAAGGTCAGAAATGTTTGGAATGGATACTTATCATCCAAACTTTTCAGGTTCAGTGCCCTTAGGTCCAAAACTACCCTCCACTTCTGCTTACCAGAAGCATCTTTTTTTTTTGGTACTCCCCAAAGTGGTGAAGACCAGGGTGAAAAACTGGGTCGAATGATATTTTGTCTTAACATTTTATTAATTTGACTTTCTATTTTTTTTATGAATAAAAGGGGATCTATAGGTTTTTGAATAGATGGGAATTTCATCTTGGGGCCCAATATGATGTTTGATTTTGCTTTTTGGAAAGTCAGTGGCGTACCTTCCTGGTAAAAATATCGGAAAATTTTGAACATAATTTTAATTCGGTTTTTTTTTTTTTTAATTTAAATGATTAGTGCGGATTTGAGACATATCTAATTTTTGTTTTGGGGTGTCATCAAAATTATTTAAATCAATATTTATTAAATCTTTGCCTAAAAATTTTTCTACTTCTAAAGGTTCCGAAAAATCTAAAAAAAATAGGTTCGCAGGTGTTATTTAAAATAGTAGTTAATGCTTTGCCATTTCGTGCTATTGTTAAACATTCGGGGATTTCCCCAAATTTGAAATTTTTTTTTGGGGAAATGTTTTTCCGTTTTTATATTTTTTTTTTTTTTGTATTATTTTTTGCATCCGGGGGGATGGTGATACAATTTAATTCCGTTTGAGTTTTATGAAAAAAAAATTTTATTTTAGTAAAAGGGGGGGTCAAATATCCTTTATCGAAATTTAGATTTGCTTGAAGTAATTTTAAAAAATTTCGAGGCCAATCAGGGGCCTCAAAAATTATGGAATTTAAACAAATAAAATTTTAAATTGGTTTTTTCCCGGAATTTAAAAATTTTAGATGCAGGTATCGTTACACTATATTGATGTGCCGATTTTTGAAAAAAAGTAGATACTATAAATGGGTCTTTTGAATCCATTTTGGAAAAAAATTTAAAAAAGGTAAATTTGGGTTAATAAATGATTTTGTCGAACCTGAATCGATTAAGAATTTGAGATTGTGTTCGGGAAAAAAAGATAAAGGGGAAATTCGCTGGTATTGGTATTATTTAGACATATTACTTGTTTAGTCATAATTCCGGGCTTTTTTCCGGGGGAAAACCCCCCCGAAAATTTTCGTCTTGGGGTTTTTTTTTTTTTAGTCTGCGACTGTACGTTATAGTATTCATCGGTTTCGTTGTACGAATTACTTGGAAGGTCAAAATTTTCAAAACTGAGAATAATCGTAAAATAGGTCATGGTTACTGTTATAATATTCTTTAAAAAGGGGCGTATTCTTGAGAGCACGGATTTATTTCAGTGTTAAAAAGTTCTTGGGCCCATGTTTTTTTTAATTTTGGGGGGTAGGAATGCCCGGGGCCCCAAAAGTTTGTCTAGTCAACATACACATAGGGGTTTGGTTAAAAAAATTTTTTGGGTTTAAAGGTTTGCCTGCTTGGGGGCTCATTGGGGTTGGGTTAGGCAATGGTTTGTTTGGGTCTGGCCCCAAAGACATTTTTTTGACCTTGTGATTTTCCCAAAAAAATTCTGCATTAGTAAAAAATTTTTTTGGGGGTTTAAAATTTGGGTTTTTCTTATTGGTATTGGTTGCGAGGGAAAAAATTTTTACGAAATTATTTTTATTAGTATTAGCATTAAACGGTCTAAATGGTTTTTAACTGATTATTAGGTTGTAAATTTTGAAATTGCATCTGTGGTTTAAAAAAATTTCTTGGTTTTAAAAGTACCTTTTTGGAGGAAAAAAATTTTTGTTATATATATTTTTTTTTTTGGTGGGTGAACTTTTTTGGGGAAAATCTCACGTTACCTTCTTAAAATTCGAACTGTATGGCGTCTGTTAAAGTTTTTGGGGCGCATACACCTAATCGTAGTACCTTTTCCCCCAAGGCCTGACAAAATTTTTTAAAAAATTTAAATTTTATATAAATTTCGTTTAATTTTTGGCTGTTTCTGCATTTTCGTGAGCGCCCCCCCTAACTAACAAGTAAATTTAAAAATTTTAAGACATTTATCAAAAAAAACTGAGGTGATTCATTGGGTAACTGTCTTAACATCACTAAATCTCTATTTAGGCAACTTTCGTCGCGTCTGTCGGCAAAATTTCGATAGAGAGTTTCTTGCAGAGCGGCCCATGTTGTAACATTTTGTATTTTTAAAACTAATCGGGCTTTTTCCGTTAATTTACCGATTAAAGAGTTTAGGAGAAATTTTTTTTGGGGAACTTTCTAAATTATTAACATCAAAAAATTAGTAATTAAGGTATTACAAGTAGCTAAATACCTATTTAGTTCTGTCGGATTTCCGTCAAATGTTGGAACACAACTTAAATATTCGGGTTTTTAAAATATTTGCCTTTTTTTAAATTTTTAATTTAAATTATCTAAATCTAAATTACTATTATCACTAATATTTGAATCTGTTTCTTCGCTCAAGAAGAAAATTTTTTTTGCTTAAAAATATAAAAATTTAAAAAATTTTTAAGTTTTGAACACCTGAAGTTTGCGGTTGATCAAAATTTTGTTGACCTTTTAAAATCGATTAATGTATCTGTTACTTCCGATTGTTTTTGGGGGTAGAGTCAGAGTCAATTGAAGGGTTTGTATTAATATTTAAATTTTTTTTAAATATGCAATAAATCATCGGCAGACATTTAAATTGCACTTACATAACTAGAAAAATTCTGGTCATTGCCGTCTATAAGATATCTTGGAGAAGGCCCCGCGATGTGTGTCCGTGGGCCCCCCAAAGGGCGTCTTGCGAAAAGGACTATTTGGTTCCTTTCCCGTGATTCTGTTTGGGGTGGTGAGTTGAACAGTCCTCGATGGAGGGGGGCTCCTGTTTTTTTGAAGCCACTCTGTAGAATGAAACACCTCCACGAAGCAAAAAGTCACAATGTTCGTTTGATAGTCTAATCGATGAAACGAAAATCGATTTTGCGCGATGCAATTCCGACACTATCGAATTTTCCCACTGCGCCAGTTAACCAACGGCAACCAGAATTTACTTTTTTAAAAAAAAAAATTTTTTTTATTAAAATAAATAAAAGAAATTAATGTCTTACTAGTTTCTAGATTAAACTCTGACTAACTCATAAAACATTATTACAAAAGGCTGGTGACCAGCTAAAAGTGCATACATTGCATAATAGAAAAATAGAAAAGAATTATAAAATAATAAGATCAGCTTTTTTTTTATGGCAACACGGGGGGACATAACTCATGTAAAAAAACCCCGAGTTCTGGAAGTAAGGTGTTGCGCGTAGGAAAACGGGGTTTAAAACCCGATGTGCATAAACGCGGTTACTTTCTTAAGCGGTTGGACAGTTATTGACTAAAAACGCAATAACATCCTAATGATGTGGAATGTGCTGTTTGGTTTTTTTTATTTAGAACAATAGCGCATTTATCAAAGGCATGTCCCCCCTCTTAGGTCATAAAGGGCGCCACCCCCTTTAAAGTCAAAAAAGAGACATCAGCTAGCGATAAGAACAGAACCCGATGGTAAACCGACTATTGTTAGTATTGGACCTGAAGGAACAAAAAAAAATTAAAAAGGGGGTATTCCCCCAATTTTTTAAAATTCCCCAAAGGGCAGCTTAAACGTGCCAAGAGGCTGATAATAAGGTTCTCGGGGCATATCGAAATACCTATGAGTTGAACAGAGAGATAAAGTGTATTAACGTTTTGATTTGGGGAATATCACCACCATCATCAGGATATATGTTCATATGTCAATTTTCATGTCTCAAAAAAACCCGGGATTCAGAAATGAGCAGTAAAGTTTATAATACGTAGCCCCCGGTCTTAAATCCCCAACTGCCCAAAAACGGTTTTTGCATCGACTAGCCTTCTGGGTTATCGACTAAAATTGGGGGTTTTCCCAATCGATTAATGAAGATATTATTTAAATTAAGTTTCAAATGACAGATGCCCTATAGCCCAATCGAAAACCACGTGAGTTAGAAAATGTGTCTTAACTGGATAAATGTGTGGATATGTAAATGAAAATTTTGGGGATTAAATTAACCAGTACAGGGTGCCCCAAAATTTGGGGATTCTCATCATTAGAGTCTCGAAAACTTGGAGATAAAAAAGTCGATTAAAGGGGGGGAAAAAGTAGCGCAATTGACAAAAAAATTTAAAAACCCTGTAGGGGGTGGTGGCAAAAAAATGGGGGTCTAAAACTGAGACAACCTTTTTTATAATTTTCCCCAAATCCAAACTTTGAATACCCCTATTTCTCTCCCACTTAAAAGAATAGTTGGGCATCTAAAAAAAGTACTTTTTCTTCATGACAGAAAAATGGTAGAATTTTTTTATAAAGACAAATATGATGTGCAAATATAGTTGTCCACTTGCCGATAAATCATCTACATTTCTGTGTTTTTGGGGACCGAAGCACCAACTTACCGTGTATGTTTTTATATAAGATTGTTAAAAAAATACAATTATGTGTCACATTAAAATTTTTAATTATATTATATTATTATTTTTTTTCTTTAAATTATGTTAAGTAAGGTAAATGAAATATGATAAATTTATGTTGAAAAGATATTTTTTTTTTTGTTTTGGTTTCATGGTTTAATGCATGGTGTATATTACAGGTTTTTAAATTTTGCCCAAAGTTAAGTTATAAATTTTATTATTATAAAATAAATTTTTTTAAAAAAACAGATAATGTATAATAAAACTTAAAATTATTTGATTTTTTAATAAAACCCAAAAAAAATTTTGTTATAAATATTATTTTGTGTGTTTGGTCATTAATAAATATTATTTATTTTTAAACAGGAAATTTATAAATTGTTTTTTAAAAATTCTATTTTATTTTGCATTAATCTGCTTTAGGATATGCACCATATGACAAAAAAATGCCATTTTTGGAAAAATTAAATTAACAATGACAGATATAAATTGTTTTTTTGTTTTTTGGACATACATCGAAAGAATCCTAAAAAAAAAAGGGGGGGGTTAAAAAATAGGTTAAAAAAAAAAATTGCAGAAGGACTGAATCAGCCTAATTGTAGTGACAAATGTTGCGGTCAAAAACGACCAAGGTTCGGTAGATTTGGGGGTTAAAGTAAGAAATAGAACTAAATTATTTAAATTATGTTATGCAGGGAAAAAACCCGAAAAGTAGGTGGGTTCCTTGATAAGATTTGTTTGCAAGTGACTGCCCCGGGAAGGTGCTCTGCCCTAAGGGTCAGTTTTTGTTTCCCAAAAAAAATAAAAGAACCCCCAAATAGGAATTGTCAGAGGGGGTTGTCATTACAACGGATAAATATAAAAAGGCCTTACTGTGGTTTAAAACTAAAACAAAAAAAGTTTTTAAAAAATTTTTGGAATGGAAAGGAAAATCAAATAAAACTACATAAAAAAAGTAAAATAAAACTACATGAAGAATATAGAGAAAAAAAAACTAAAGTAATAAGAGGGAAACGTAAAACCGACTCACACAACCAAAAATCAAAACCTCTATTAGGCTTTAGAAGTCTTCTAGTAAGCATGTCAGGGGTAATGCCTGTTTTAAAAATTTCCCCCGGGGACAAAAAAAGCCTATATATTTTTTGGGACAAAGCAGAAAAAGAATTTGCTTTTCTTTACAATTTTTTTTTAGTTATTAACTTCAGGTTTAATTTTAAGCTTGCCTCTGACTTTAAATCCCATATACAAGCCGGCCCAGCCAGAGTTCCCACCAAAAAAAAAAACAATTTATTAATAGTAAATGATAATGTAAAGAAATAAAAAAAAAATGTAATAAAAATAACTCTAAATTGTTTTGATTTTAGTTAAAAAAAAAAAAAAAAGGTACACACAAAGCAAATAAAAAATTAATACTAAGAAAAAAATTTAATTATCATCCTTTTATTGTCTGCCGTATCTTTTTTTATTCACGCTACCCTTTTTCGATAGTATGTGTTTCACCCCCAGGTAAGGATGGTGGTTTAAGAATGCTTTATATGCCTTTTGGGGTTAAAAAAAATAATATTAAGGCAGTAATTAAAAAACATTTTGACCAACAAAATGATAAATTGTCAATATAACCAAATGTTTAAGTCTTTTTTCCTCGATTATTAAAGAACTGCTTTTTTTTTTGTATTCGGGGGAAAAACCCGACTAATATTTTCTTGAAAAAAAAAGTAATTATCAGCTTTTGGTATTTAATTTTTTTTTTTTGGTGATAAAAAATGGGGAAATATAACAACAATCTATAAATCTTATACTAAAAAAAAAAAAAAATTGGAAAAAAGCTTTTCAAATTTTTAAATGACAAGAAAAAAAACAAAAGGAAAGTACGCTATACAACAAAAGACCTAATCGCTATTCAGTTAAATTTTAGTATGATATCCATATAGTTTAAAAACCCCCAATTAAACTACTTTTTTTTAGTTGAAAGTGATTATTTAATATGGAAAACCAAATTTAATACAATACTATAAAATGGTGGACCTTCAATATAATTTACAAAAAATTCGTAAAAAGTCCCCCCTTTTTTTTAGTAGATTCTTTTAATCCGCGTAATAATTAAACAAATAAAATTTTAAAGGTAAAAATTTTTTGCCTGCTCGATATTAAAAAAAAACCCCCCATAAACGACCTATAAACTTTCAACCCCGTCGAAAAAAATCTATGATAGCTATAAATACAGCGCCAATAAAAATATTCTCATGAGATTTAGAGAAAGAATTTAAAAAAAGCCCCCCCTTTTTTGTCTTTAAATATTCCCCAAAAATTCTTCCCAGTAGGGTGATTTTGATTTCCCCCTTAAGGGAGTTCCTGTGGTTTTTAAAAAAGTAAAATCCCGGACAGACGGGGTTAAAAAACCCAAATGTATTTGATTTTTTTATACTATTAAATTTATAGGAATATTTTTTTTCACATACGGATAAAAAGGCATGTTACTTACAGATACAGACTAAATCGAAAAAAAAAAGTTTTGAAAAAAAATTTAAAAAAGGTATTTTTATTTAAACAAAAAAACATGCATTTTTAAAAAAAAACCCTTTAAAAAAAAATTTTACGAATTCACATTACATTTTTTTCCCCTAGGTTAGGTTAGGTTAAAAGGGTTTAAAAGTGGACTTTTTACGCCCTTCATCGCGACCGCTCGATCTATTGTGGCTTACACCTATTTATACTTCTCCCAATAGGATCAGACTTCTAAAAAACGATATAAATTGGGGTGAGAGCTCTTTCATCCCCTTTTTTTTCGGGCCCCTACCGGACACGAGCACAATATGTGTTCTGGTGCCCCCGTTCCGGGGAAAGTATTAGACGAGCAGACGATAACATCCGTCATCCCCCCCTCCCCCGGTATAGTGACTTGGGAAAAAAAAGGGGCCCCGTTACAGGAACCAGATGTCCTTTTTTGGAGGGGGCCCGGCCTTTTTCAAAAACCGGTTTTTTTTCGTTTTTCTGTTTAAAGTCAAGGAACTCTTTTCTCTATAAAAGGGTTCTGTACGCCTACTGTTTGGATTCAGGGATTTAAAAGAATTGCTTGTTCAATCGATTAGCCCTTCCCTGAAACAGATGCCGGTTTTTGGGGGCCCTTTTTTGAAACGGATTCAACCGTTTTGGTCGGCGCACCTGCTTTGTGACCTTTGTTTTTTTTTTCCTATGAAAGCGGTTCTGCCCGCTTTCTTTTGGGAAAATTGGGAAGTTAGTCCACCACGGCCCCCCTTACCGCAAAAAGGCGGGGATCCCCCTGAGAGGTCGCCCTGATCTTAGAGGCACCGTTGGGGACATGTTTAAGGCACAGGATGTTATTCACTCTTTGCCCCGGTATGCTAACACCTTAAATTAAGCCTTGTGTTCGTCTTAGCTTGGGGCCCCCTCCCATACGCTGGGGTTGGGGTTGCCGAAAAAGGGAACCCTAGCTCATGTTACAAAAAATCCTGGGCCCAACCCCAAAACGATTTTTGGGAAACAGCGGTGGGTTGTGGCTAAATGTTTTTTGTTGTGGTTAGCACCTTAAAAAAAAAGGACACGAACATTACATTGTAGCCATTAACTTTAAGTTCATGGAGAAAAAAAAAAAAATTAAAACAATAAAAACCCAAATAGAGCGAACAAATAACTTTAAATTCAATAATATTGTAAAAAAATGGTACACAAATTTTTTAATTGCCTATTAAATACTAAGAGCACATAGTCAGTTTTTTGTTGCGTTTTTTTAACCCGCTTCTATAGTTAACTCTATAGTCGCCAGCCTTTAAAAAAAATATTTTTTTTTTTTAAATTTTTTTATGTCAACAAAAAAGTTATTCAAATGGACAACATACCATTAAGTTTTTAAGCTTTACCCCGGCTCATTCTGGCTGTCTCAAAATTACTTACAATATTTTTAGGGTTTTCTACATAATAATGTAAAGATGACCTGAGTAATGCCTCTCAAAAGGGGCTGGACCCCCCTTTTTTTGGGGAATACCGAAGATGGTTTCTGCTCGTTTTTTTAATTTTTTTTTATAAATTGCCAAACTATTAATGTACATTTTTTTTTTAAAAAGTTATTTTATGGGGACCATCACATATTAGGTAGAACTAAAAAAAAAAATTGCACTAAATTTTTTTAACCATTTTTGTAATAAATTATTTTCCCCTTTTTTTTTTTTCTAAGGACCGGTTTTATAAAGTCGGGGTTTAAAAATATTGGCATAACTCTGGGGAAACCCCCGAATTTATTATCCTATTTTTTTTTTTTTCATTACTGTTTCTTACAAAATCCATTCTAAAAAATAATATGCAATAACCTAAAAAAATCTTCGATCATATACCTGCTAGGGGGGCCTTTTCTCTTGTTCGTGTGATCAAGCGTGCCGGAAAAAAAATAGGATATACCCATGGTCCTTCGCTCCACGTGCTGATTGTTTGGCGTAGATGAGTATATTTTCGCTGTGTGTGGTGATTGTTTAGTGGGGGGAAAAATCCCTTCCCGCCAACCAATCAGCACGTGGGGAAAAAAGAAAAAAAAGGGATACACCTACTTTTCTTTCTCTCGCACGCTTGTTCGACCTTAAACGAAAAGGCTGTCTTTAATGAAATGCTCGAAGGTTGTAATATCTTCTCCACAGATTGGTTAGACACTTTGAAACAAGTGATAAAATCATTTTTTATCAAATTATGATTCCAATTTTCCCAGTTCTTCTTTTTTTTAAAACCTCTGAGGGGTTTTTGAAAAATTCTATCTATAATATTGACAACATTTTTATCGTCAGGGAAAAAAATTTCCCCCAAAAAATTTTTTAAAAAAATTCTACATATTTTTTTCCTAACTACCCAAATACAAAAAGGGAAACATGTCCAGTAGCATTTGTTTGACCCCGCTTATAAAATTATATCCCAGATGCATTTTCCTAAAGTAGAGGTAACTTAAGATTGGTGATACCCATGGTTGCAAAACTCACAAATTTGTAGGTTACCACAGGTTAACTTCAATTTCAGGGTTAACCCGACTTTATAAAATAGGGCCTAAAGGTGTTCTGGGTCAATATTTTTGGGGAAATCCATACTGGTTGAGTTAAAAAGTTTCTCCCAAAAAAAAAATGACTATAATAATTTAAAAATGAATATTTTGATTTAACAAATATGTCCTACGTAAAAATAAATGGACATGGTTAACTATTTCATTATTTAATACTTAGGAATTCCCCTTTTTTTAAAAAAAAAAGAAATATCATCCCAAAAAAGTACATGAATATTTAGGTTTTTTTTTAAACAACTTAAAATGTTCCGACTAAATAAAAAATTTAAACAGAATTAAAAAATTTTTTTAAAAATCAAAAAAGTAAAAAACCCTTTTCACAACTAAAAAAAATGCAAATTGTTAAACATTATTAAGATATCACGCAAAATTTTTTTTTAATTTCTCTTTTTCCAGAATTCTGAATTTTCGGGTTACTTTTTAAACTTTTTTTCCCCCTTTTTTTTTACAATTTATACAAATATGTGCGTTAATTATATAAAATTTTTTTTTGGGCGCTTTTTTCTCGAATGATTATATTAGGTAAATAATTTGCTGCCCATTTTTCAATTGTTAGAACCCCCTTTTTTCCCTATAAAAGCATTTTTTTTTTAAAAGAAAAAATATTATTTATCATATAACTTAGGATAAACATATATTGACCTAACTATGTACTTCTGCTAAAAAAAAGGATGGGCAATTTAAAAAAATTAACCCCTGTTTTTTTTGTGGAAAAAAAAATATTGTTTTGGGAAAATTTAAAAATTTTGATATCCTAAATGACATTATTTATTTATTTTGTTTTAAAACATACAGTGTAAAAAAAAATTAATATAATTATTTCCTATGTTTTTAATTTTGTATTAAGATGGAGAAAACTGATCTTTTGCTTATCCCCCCGGGGCCCGATAAAGCCACACTTTATCGGGGGTTTTTAAAACCCTTGTTTTTTGGTTGGGGTTAGATTTTTTGTTCAGTTTATTAGGTATTTTAAATTCGAATACTTTAACTAAAATATTTAAATAGAATATTAAACAAAAAAATTGTTAAATAGGAGCTTGGTGCTCAATCTTTTTGTAGAATCATATGTCTTTTAAAAAAATAAAATGAGGTTTTTCTTATTTTAAAAAAAGTCGAACTATGAATTGGTTATGTAACAAAACTTAAATAGCAAACAGTTTCAAGAATTTTAACCAATTTTTTTTTATTTAATAAATTATATTAGTTATGTCAGGGGAAAAACAATTTAAATTATTTATAAAGCCAATATTTTTATTCTTTAGGTTTAGTTTTCTTTCTTAGAACCCTTTTACTTAAGAGAAAAAAAATATTTTAACACATCTTTAAATGGTTTTTTTTTTGTTTGAAAAAAACCTACCCAATACCTAGATAGTTTTTTTACCCCAAATTTTTATATAATTTATTTATTTTGCAAATTTTATTGCTTTATTTTGTCGGTAAACAACCAAAAAAAGAAAATAAAAACAAGTTTTTTAGGTTAGAGATTTTTGGAAAAAATATTTATATTTTTTAAAAAAATTTTAAAAAAAATATGCGCTATTTATTTACTCATAAAAAGAAATTTAAATAATTTTTCGATTCAAAATTATAAAAAAATTTTTAACATACACTAAGAATGTATGTTAAGTCAAGATTGCCCCTTTAATTATACTTATCAAGCACATTGCAAAGATTAGCGACACGATTTTTTTTTTCAACTAGGCATGCACTTAATAGCGTGACTTTTGTTACTTAACTTTAAGCTTATATGAATTTATTTGCTTTAAAAATAATCTAGTTTTTTTTTTATAATATTAATAATTGTTAATAGTAATGTCTGTTTTTTTTTTTTTTTGTTAAATTTAAATTTTTTACACCTATCACTGCCTATAAAAAAAATTTAACCAAAAAAAGGGCAGGTTACATATATTCTACTTCAAAATTTATTAAAAAAAACCAAAAAAAATTTAAAAAACAAATAATGCTAAATAATGATAGAGGCTGTTTAGGTCTTTTAAAAAGAAGGAAGGCCTATTCTACCTAATTTTAAAAAATATACAAGCTTTCAACTTTGTGTGAAAAGATCAAAAAACTTTTTGTGTTTACAAATATTTTTATTTATAAAAAAAAAAGTCTAAAAGGGGAAAAATATTTTTTTTAAAATAAAGTTACTACAAAATGGTTTAAAAATTCTTTTGAGCATTAAAATTTAAACAAGCTTTTTTTATGCATTTTTATTGTGTCAAAATTCCGTAATTGCAGTAAGTGTTTTTTTTTTTATTTTTATTTAGACATAACTATACGGTTTTTTTTAGTATCAGTAAGTGAAAACAATTCCAGGTATGCAAAAGCTCATTTTTTTTTTTTTTTTTGGGAGATACCCCTTTTTTTTTATAGTTGGGGGTATTAATCTACTTACTACTAATGTTATAAT
Organism: Listronotus oregonensis; assembly: GCA_019359885.1. NCBI lineage: Eukaryota > Metazoa > Arthropoda > Insecta > Coleoptera > Curculionidae > Listronotus > Listronotus oregonensis. The sequence goes on from JAHBCN010000223.1 coordinate 131,487, forward strand.
GTGAAAGTTTTATTTGCACCTAGTATACAGGGTGTTTTTTTAAATTAATGTCAATATTTAAGGGATCTAGTTTTGGGTCCATTTTAAGAAAAAACCCTATGAAGTATATCACAAAAAAACTTAACTTTTTGTTACAAGGTGTTAAAATTTTCAAAAAAAAAAACATTAATTTTTAATATCTAAAATAAAATTTTTAAATATTTTAATGAAATTTCGCACACATCTACTATCTTTACTAAACCCCGGTTTTTTTTTACCTGATTTTAAAACATTGATGGTACGCCACTTATTTTTTTTTAAAAAAAAAATTATGTTTTAAACCCCAATCATTTCTGGAAAAAATTGATTACTTGTTTTTTTTTTAATCTGATGAACGGTTTTTGTTAAAAAAAAAAAAACCGCTTCTTTATGATCATAACAATATCAGAAAAAAATATCACCATGCAAAAAAATTTTAAATTTAATTTTTTTTTTGGTTTTTTATTTCTTTTTTAATTTTGTTTTTTTTGTCCGCCCCCCCACTTTTTTACCAAAAAAAATTTAAAACTAGATATTTCTCTGCATGGTGATATTGTTTATTTTTTTTTTTTTAAGAAAAAAAAGGGGATCGGTTAAAAAAAAAATGTAATTAATTTTGCTTAGAAATGATTGCGTTTTTTAAAAAAATTTTTAAAAAAAATGTGACCTACCATCAATATCTGCCAAAATAGGCAGGCTTTCCCCCGAATGCCACTGGTAAATTTAAAAAAAAAGTGGTACACTTAAAATTGTTCTTTGATAGATAGTACATGGGGCAAACTTCTTTTTAAAATTTTTTAAATTTTCAGATGTTAATAATAAATGTTTTTTTTTTTGAAAATTTTATCCCTTTTTTGTCTCAAAAGTTAAGACGTTTAGGACATACGTTCAAATAATATAGTTTTTTTTAAAATCGGCCCAAATATCGCCTTCTTCATTTTTTAATTTTTAAAGACAACACCCTGTATTTTGGTATGTTCTATTTTAAAATGCAGATTGTAAAAAAAATTTTTTAAAACCCCAGCACCCCGTTACAGAATTTAAGTACAAAACAAACAAAATCACATCTTACTGACATTTGGTTTTATTTTAGTTATAAATCCTATAATAACGTTACATATTTTCCCGAATTTTAAATAAACATTCTTTAACTAGTTGGAGTCAATCATATTGATTTTTTTTTTAAACCCCCTAATGAATTGTAAGCATCAGTTTTGTAAAATCTAAATTTTACATTTAACAAATCCGTAAATATTACCAGGGTTTTAAAAGGGGGAATAAAAAAATAGTTACAACATAAGTTTTTTTTGGTTGTTATGGTTACAACTTGACCCATGCGCCCTTAATCAAAGGAAGCTGTAAAAAATTACATTTAAATAACAAATACTGTAGTTCATCCTTTACAGACTGTAGTATCTATTTTCATATGAATTAAACCATTTCATACTGTTTATGTGTCTTTAACCAAAAAATTAAAAAAAGTTTTTTTTTAAAACAAGGGAATGTTCTAAAAAAAATTTAAAAAATTTTTTAATAAAAAAACAGAAATTTAAAAGAAGGGTGTTTAAAGAAAACACCGGTTTAAAAAAAAAAGAAAAAAAAAAGGAAAAAAGATTTTGGGGTTTTTTTTGGGTTTTGAAACAAAGGGGGAATTTTAAGTTTTTTTCTTAAAAAAAAAAGGGTTTTTCTGAATATACAGGGAGATTCCTAGGAAGATTTTTTTCTGTGTATAAAACTCGTTAAAATAAGCAACCTTTTTTTAAAAATTTTTTTTAAAAAAAACCCCAAAAAAAAAAAAACTACATAAATTTATTTGAAAATGTGTCTAGTACGGGGCCCGGGGGATAAATAGATAGTTTATTTTTTTAATTATTTTTGTTTTTCGCCTTGTTAATCACGCATTATGAATTAGACGCTTTGTTTTCCCCGGGCGAGGTGTGATTTATTTTAAATATTGTTAAATAGCGAAAATGGCACAATACGAAAACAAAAAGTAGGTCATTTAGGGGGGTCGCCAATCTGCGGCTGCTTGTTTGAGATTGTACGCGCGAGGGGGTTTTCCTTCGGACTCATAAAATTTCCCCTTAATTATTAACCGCGTTTAACGGGCTAGGGATACTGGCGATTTGTAAGAGCATCGTGGAAGGCATGTGGGGAAACCGAGAAATCCGAAAATTTTTAAAGGGGGAAAACAAGTGTTAAATCTTGTCGGGAAAGATCCCCAAAACAAGTACGCGGGTGATTCAAGTCAAAAGGCGGTTTTTTAATCAAAAAAAAAAGGAAAATCAGTTGTATCCCTTTTACGTTTAACTTTTCCAAGCACCCCAGAAGACTTCCCCCCCGAGTTTAGTTTTGTAAATGATTTTTCAACAGCATAAAAAAGAAAAAATTTTTTCCCTAAAAATTTCAGCCATGGACGAAAAGGAATATTCAACCCCAAAAGGAATTAACAAATTTCCGACAGGACCGTTTTTTACACACTAAATAAATTTTTAATTGCATATTTATAAGTATTTTAAAATCCTCATTTTAAAAAAATTTTTTATTTAAAGAGTTCTTTTACACAGTTAAAAAATACGTCAACTTAGGAATCACCCTGTCTAAATGTAGACAAGCATTGTGGTCGAAGTTAGATTTTACCTGGGGGGGTTTTTTTTAAATTTCTTGGTACTAACTTTTTAACAAAGACAATTGTAGTTATCACTATAGACGCCCAGTCTCTTTTTTTAAATACTTTTTTCCCACAATCGAATTTTATTAGAATATTTAATTTTTTTCCCGCTGAGGTACCTCTCAGCGTTGCCGTTTTTTCTCCTTACTATGTCATAGTTATTTAAAGCGTAAAAGGCCCTCCCATATTTATGTTGCAAAAAAAAAAAACTGCTTTTTGAAAAAATATTTATCAGTAAACGAAGTAATGCAGAGAATTTTGTCTTAAGATGGATTTAAATTCAGTTTTTGGTATTTTATTTATGAAAAAAATTAAATAAATTTAGGTGAGCCTATACAAACATTTCTTGTTATGTAGGGATGTCTTATAATATAGAATCTTAAAATATATGATTAGTAAAACGAATACAACTTCGAAGCCTATTTTCGACAGAAATAATTCCTACTTTTCTGTTACTTTTTTTTATTCTTTGGCAACAGTGTTCATTTATACAGCAGCGTGTGCACGTATATTCTCTCGATGGACGTTCGCTCAAGAAATCTCAGAAAACGAGCGTCCAAACCTAATTACCAAAAATTTTTACATTGTTCTGTTTTCTATATTTTTTTAACTACAATTGTCTTTGGTTGTGTATTTATCAGGAATAGAATGTAGCTTTTTACCGAATTTATTTTTTTCCTAATATTTTGATATTATTTTACTGATAAGTCTTTGTTTTTTTAAAATTATCTGTAGCACATACAATTATCAGAAAAAAACACTTATTTCACAAGATGCATCACATTTTAACGCATCGAATGATATCCCATACAATATTTAAAACACATTTCAGTCGCGAGAATTGACAAGAAACGCTACCATACGATTTTGCTTTTTGTATTTTGCCATGTACCTTATTGTACGTTTGGCTAGAAATTTTAAATGTTTTGGAAGCTTTTTTACATACACATAATATCATTATAAATCTCTTTTAAATCCTTTAAAGAGTTGTGGCGTATATTTTGTTAAAGGCATTTTTTTTTAATAAAAAAGCATCGAATCAAAATCATACTAAGCATAAATATTTAGTGATACCTATAAGCAGGTGTCTATTTCTATACTAATAATATAAAACAAAATGTTTTGTTTGTTTTTAATTATTTCATTATTAAAAGGCTACATTATTTAAAACTAAAAACAGCTTTATTTTATTTAAGCTCACGCGCAATTTATACCAAATCCTTGTTTTACTAATATATTCTTGCAATGTTTTTGTAAACAGAAATCATAAATCTTGTAGCTTCTATTAATTTTCAAAAGATAAGCCCTATAACAGAACCTTAAAAAATACAATGGAACCCTTCTCTCTCACTTATGTTTTATTATTAGCCAAAGGAAATATAGAAACGAATGTTTCTCCTCCTCCCCTTATTACTCTGGGTATGCCAGAATTAGGGACGATAGTAAAAAACCCTTGTACTTTATACGAAAGTCTAAAAAATGGTTGCAATTAAATATTTTTAATAAATGGTATACTCCATTACTTCGTAAGTATGACATAAAAAATAATTATTTTTTACTCGACTATAAGAATTCATATTTAAAAAACAACGTATACCGTAATTACGTCACAATCATGATACTATTACTCGAGAAGATAAACCCACGCGCATGAGATAAGCCTATCTCTCCGCACGCCTGACGTCATTTTCGATGAAAATTTTCCCCCAGAAACGGGGGTTTTAATCATGGCATTCCGATTTCTGTTTAGATGTTAGATGGATTAAGCGCATGATTTATTTATTTTTTAAACGTCATAAGTAATCCCAAAAAATACAATAAACGTTAAAAAAGGCTTTAAAACACTGTTTTCCCAACCGACAAGCAAATTGTTGTCATCGAGTGACGTCATGCGCAACGTCGTACGAAATTAAATCGCCAAGTGGTTTTATCTTCTAGTAATAGTATCATGCGTCACAATAATCTGCGGTCATTACCCAAGTAGCAATTATACCCAAGAGTAATAATAAGAAATGAAGTAATTTTTTAGCGTATATTTATTTCCTATTTTAGTGAAATGGAAATATTTATGTCAGCAGTTCGTTGGTTAAAACATGATTGGCAAAATAGAGATAAACACAAGTACGACGTTCTAGAGTGCATAAGGTTTGGCAACATAGCACCATGGCAACTAGTGGACATCAAAAGAAATCCTGAAAATCCGGACTTTATGGAACTTGCTAAAGATTTAAGGATCTGTAAGATGATTGACGATGGACTTGCGTGAGTATAGGCATTATTACTAGCATTGCCTTTTTTTCTTTCGAAAATAAAAACGGCTCGTCCTTATGGACTCAAAGCCTGCAAATTCCTAATAATAAAAATGAAAAAACTCAAATTTTTAATGTCTATATATATATATATATATATATATATATATATATATATATATATATATATATATATATATATATATATATATATATATATATATATATATATATATATATATATATATATATATATATATATATATATATATATATATATATATATATATATATATATATATATATATATATATATATATATATATATATATATATATATATATATATATATATATATATATATATATATATATATATATATATATATATATATATATATATATATATATATATATAGTTTAAATCATTTAGCATGTTTTAAATCGACCTTTTTTTGAAGTCAAAAGTCAAATTTTGTTCGCGTATTTTCCGCACACCCTGTATAATATATTGGTAATCCCAAAAATAGGGGTTAAAAAAAAATACCCTTTACAGGGTGTCCCAATTTCTTTTTTAATTGCGGGTTTCTCAGTTATTATTAGAAAAGGGACTGGCGGTTTTCGCGAAGTCGCTACATTTGGATTAAATTAAAGATGACACTTAAAGATTTTTCATGGCCCTCTTCGTTTTTGACATACTGGGCGAAATTTAAGTATTTTCCATTTTTGGACCCTCTCCGTATTTTAGTTATCTTATAACTTATAAAAAAGGTAAAAACTGATATTAGTAGGCCGCAGAATCCAATGGTGTAGCTTTTTTTTCTAATTTAGTGTTTTTCGAGATATTATGAACAAAATATACGATTTTTTTAACAAACACCCTGTATGTCTTTAAATCATTAAACTAGGTCTAATGAGAGGTTTTGAAAATCATAGAATACATAATAGTTATTTCGACCTTAAATTAATGTTTTTCATTTTAAAATTGAATTTCGCATAGTTAACTGTGATATAAAGACTTTATAGTAGGGGGGCCCACGATGGTAAATGGGGATTTACTCGAGCGTCATAGAGACCTATTGGGTTGCGGATCTTGGATGATGAAAAGAAAAAAAAGTTATATAATGTACACCTTTTCATCGGTGAGGGGAGCGTCTATAAACAAACGAATAGAGATAGCCGTCAGTCATTCATATTTATATTTTTTTTAAGTTTAATCCGTCATTTATCCATTTTAGAGTATTTAAAAATATGACACCAAAGGCAAATTTCTTTAAATATAAAATTTAATACTATTGAGAATAGGAGTTAAGCATAGGCTAAAAACTTAATTTTTTTAAAGATAGTTGGATTTAAGCTACCTGTAATTTAAAAATAAGTAATTTTAGTTATAGCCATATAATTTTCTCTAACGCCAGCCTACATTTGGTTAGTTAAAATAAAACGAATACATTTAAAAAAATGTAGATCCAGTTTTTTTCTTTTTTTTTTTTAAGTAATTCTACTTAAGATTATACAGTGTGTCCCAGGATGAGCGAATTTATACGTAAAAATGACAAAAAATTTTGGAGTTGAAATTTGACCGTTTGGCATCCAGCCCTGCTTGATTAAAAAATAAAATTTAGCATATTTTTATTTTTAAAATCAAGCATGCCATTGATACAAGCATTTTTAAATTTTATGAGTAGGTAAAGTAGTATTTCTAGGTAAGATTTAAAAAAGTTTATAAGAAAAAGTTGTTTAGAATGTAAAATTATGCGAATACGAATTTCATAACCATAGGCCTACTTTGATTTTTACGTTTAAATTATTTATTATTATACTTATATGAAAAAAAAATTAATTGGTAAACAAAACGTAAAAATCAGTAGGCCTATGGTATGAAATTCTATTCGGCATAATTTGCATTCTAAACAACTTTTCTTATAAACTTTTTTATATCTTGCTGAAATCTACTTCCCTACTATAAAATTTAAAAATGCTCGTATCAGGCTTTCCCGATTTTTAAAAAATAAAAATATGCTAAATTTTATTTTTAATAAAGGCAGGCTGAAACGTCATTTCAACCCCAAAAATTTTTGTCACCCCGAAATTCGCTCTTTGTATAAACACGGCTTACTACGCAAAATTAATTAAAGTTTAAATTTTAAAAGATCGATTTATAGACTAAAAATGTAAAAAACTATTAAGTTTCATATGTTTTTGAAAAGCTCTTACCCAAAATAATTTAATGATTTAAAAACATAAAGGGTTCCCTAGGAAAAATTGATGTTTTATTCATATATCAAAAAATAATAATAATAATAATAATAATTTTAAAAAGATCTAACTACACCACTGAATTCTTCGTAATAATGCCCACTTATATCAGTTTTTACTTTTGTTGTAATTACAAGATAACAAAGGAGGTACAAAAATTAAAAAAAAAGAATTTTGCGCTGTATGTCAACAACAAAGAGAGCCATTAAAAATCTCTTAGTGTCAACTTTCGTTTTGTCAAAAAGTACACCCTGTACATATATTCCTTGTTTGAAGAAACATGAAAGAAACGCACTGCAGTGGTAAATTATTTTTTTTTTAACTATCTGTGTAATTTTAATAAAATGTATAATAATTGCTTATTGGCAAGGTAAATATTCAGGGTTTGCTTTATAAACTATGGCCCAAAAATGTGAAATATGAAAATATGGGTTGTTAAAATTTAAGGTAAGAGAAATAATAACCTAATTAATGTTTTTCTTAACGGCTTAAAATACTTTAATGATGTTTATTACGTATAGTGACTTAAATTCAAAGTGCATATATTTTATAATAAACACCTAATTTACCTTTAGCAGTGGCGCGTGCGTACAAGCATCGTCTTTGATCATTTTGAAGAAAATAATAGTACGCCAATGGTTTTTTCCTAAATAAAAATTCCTCTTTTAATTTGAAAGTAAAATGTTCTTTTGTATTTTAGTACTGCCCTGTTTTTGAGAAAAAAGGCATTATATTGAATTAATGTAGTTATTTATCAAGGACGACAATTTTTTATTGAGAGGGAGGGCGGATGTATGCATATTAAGCATAGGGGGGTCATTTTCAACAATTTCTTTAGTTATAATTGTTGTATGTTGATTTTCGGTACATGCAGATGTTAATGTAATAATTGTTTTTTTCAAAAAGGGCATATATTAAAAAACTTAAGAGTCTTAATTATCTTTTTAATTAGGTACCTGGAGAATTTAAAATCAATTTTTATTGAAAAAAAACCATTGGCGACGCTTACCATTTTTGTCTTTAAAATATCAAAGTCAGCGCTGGTATGCACGCCACTGTTAAAATTTACATTTATTTCGAAAAATATGTATGAGTATTAAATGTTACTACCTACTGCTATATATCTCAAGTGGTTTTGGAATTATTAATTCCTATTTTTTTCCGTAAATTTTAACACCATGTATTTTCGTAACGGAACATTTTTTGGGCCATAGTTTATAAAGCAAACTATATTAATTTTTCATGTAAAATCTATATGAATATCGTTAAGAAAACACCCTGTAAAGGGTGTTAGTAGCAGCGAATTATTGACGAACTTCCTTCCTACCGTCTTTCATCTAACCTTTGCTCTTGGCTCTCCAGTTTCCCTTCTAATCGACGTATATCAGTTATTGTAGCTGGTCAATCTTTCAGCATTTACCAAATAAATGCTGGGGTGCCCCAGGGCTCAGTACTGGTACCTACTCCGTTCCTTCTTCACATCAACGATCTTCTCTCTTTTACAATCAGTCCCATTCAGGGTTTTGCTGACGATAGTACCCTCCATTCTAATATTTAATTTCTTAAGCTACCCTGTAATTCTAATTTGGAAAACAAGCGCAGGTCAATGCAGATATCTCTTTCACAAGACCTTAAACTAATCCTGGATTGGGGCGCCAAAAATATTGTCCAGTTTAATGTCTCCAAAACACAGTCGTGTTCGCTATCGCGAGAAAAGTCTGCCAATGCTCATCAGTTACATCTGAGCGGCCAAATTCTGCAGAACAATGAATCGTTTAATCTTGCAGGTGTTACTTTTGAGAATAACTTTAACTGGCACAAAGACATTACATCCATAGCCTCAGCAGGTTCGAAAAAGCTTGAATTCCTTTTTCTAGCCAGAAAGTATTGCCCTTCTTCTAATCTGTACATTCTATATGTATCCCAGATCAGATGACCCTCTCTTGTTCTCATGTCTGGGGAATGGCGTCTCCTACAACACTTAGCATTCTTGACTTTATTAAAGGAAGAGCTGTTCGTCTTATTAATGATCCCACACTTACAGAAAAGCTTCTTTCTTTTGCCCACCGACGAGCTGTAGGGGATCTGTCCCTCTTTTATAGGTATTTTCACGGCTTCTGCTCCGAAGAATTGGCCAGTTATTTTTCTCCTCTGGCAGCTCTCAAGAGAGCACCACGTAGTGCCACTTTAATGCATCCTTTTACATTCCACTTAAGAGGCTCCGAACTTCCCACTTTGTTCCTTCCTTCATCCTCAGAGTGTCCAGACTATGCAACCGGCTACCCGCAGAAGTTTTCCCCTTTCCTCCAAATCTTTAAATATTTAAGTCTCGTGTAAATAAACTTCCCCTTATCACACTTTACAAACTCAAGGTATGTTAGCACTTAGGCCTCAGCCTTCGTGGACTGTACCAATATAAAAAAAATGAATAGCAGCAATTTCAAAGAAACCTTTTTTTTGACAAAATATAGTAATAAATTGTTTTACTTTTCATTTTAGATACGTTATAATAAAATATTGGTACGGTCAAGAAAACGAAGATTTTCAACACTGGAATACCGTCTTGGGTCTCCAAGAACCACCAGCGAGAAACTGGAATGGTCCAGATAAAACTTACTTTACGTTTAGAAAATTTTTTAATTTATTTGGACCAATATAGGCGAAATCAGCTCATTGAAAAAATAAACCTAGATTGATCGAAAAAGTTGACAAGAAAACGAAGGAAGGAAAATATATTTCGGAGAAAAACTCGCCCAGAGTACCCACGATGGAAGAATTTATGTCTAAAAAGAAATCTGGTGGTCAGAAAAAAATTAACAAAGTGGTGCCCTAAATTTTTTGGGTGTTTTAGAGTACCAGTTTATGTTTTTGTATATTGTACTTTTTATGTATCCTTTCTTAAATAAATATTTATAATGGTACAAAAATGCAAATTTGCTAAATTATCTGGATCTGGTCGATCTTTATTGTTCTAGAAAAGAAAAAAAACATACAACCTTCTTACTATTAATAGTAGCTAGGTATATTACAATTTGAGACGGAAAATGTTTCACTGCTGGTCAAGGCGTTATGTAGTTTATCGAGACGCGTAGCGTCAAGATAAACTAAACCTAGAGATAGCAATGAAGTTTTTAAGTAAGCTGTGGTTTTTCGTCGAGATTTGTATACAATTTCATTTTCGACCCTTAATTCCTGAGGCAAGAACTCAAAGATTTTATTGTACGAATTCGTACATACAAAGAACTTTGTAAAATTGACCTTAGAAAATCAGCTTTCACTTTTTTCTTTGTCAGTGTCATCACCAAAAAAAAAAAAACAATTTTGGAAATAAAACAACGATCAGGAAAATGGGGATGAAATCGCATTTTCCTATGTAAAAATACAAAAATGTGACACTTTCAAGATTTTAAAAAGTCTAACTAATCCTAATATACGGTTAAAGATGAAAATAAATAAATATTTTGGATCCTCACCTTCGAGCATATACCTTCTAGAGGCAGCTTTGATGCTTGGCAGATCAAACAAACGTGCAAGAGAAAAAGATAAATCACAGTATAACCTTTCTCAGTTGCTCCAACGTGCTAATTGGTCGATGGGGGGGGTAAATACTCCGTTCTGCGTGCTGATTGCTCGGCAACTCTCCGTCTACTAATTAGCACGTTGCAGTAAGAGAGAAATGGGTAAAATTGTTTTTTTAAAAAAGAAAGGGTTTTTTTGGGGGGCTGATTACGAATCTGAAAAAATATTTTTCGGCAACGTTTCGTTTTCGAGATATTCATCATCGAAATTGAAAATCAAACTAACCTTATTTTCACTATATTTCCCCTTCTTTTTGTACACAATTCTTAATTTTTACACTAAAATGACAAACAATATTTTATAAACACCTTTTAAAACCTTGATACATTTATTTATTTTACATTTGCGGCCACGTTGAGGCTTGTAAAAGTGGATGTTTGCAATCAAATAGAAAAAAGGGGTAAAATAAATATACTTAAAAACAAGTTTTAAAAAGGTGTTTGTGAAATATTGTGTGCCAATTTAGTTTAAAAATCAAGAATTCTGTGCTAAAAAAAGAAGAAATAGTGTAAATAAAAGGGTTTGTTTGATTTTAGAATGAACTCGAAAACGAACTTAAAAATATTTTCAAATCAAGAAAAACCTGACACAAATTTGGTCCGAAGAGAATTTCGAACAATTACCAGAAAGGTTATACTGTGATTCTGCTTTCTCTCTCGCACGTTTGGTCGCACTGCTAGGCGGCGAGGTTTCCTCTGGAAGTTATATGCTCAAAAGGGTTTTCACTGGTTGGCAATGAAAATTGTGTATCTTTGGTTGCCTGACGACAGTAATACTCTGAAACTGTAAACATTCGGTTTAGTACTTGATAGCGAACACCTTGATCTACGTATAGTCCCATCCTTCTCTTGCAAATGCAAAATTTAGTAGCTAATCTATTTTTAACTGGTCTCAGAACTATAATTTAAAATGTGAACACTTTTTGAATCACCATTAAACACGGAGTTTGTTGACAAAGCGCAAACTCAAAACTCCCACAAAAACAGATTAACAAGAACGGGTGCGGTATTGATAAAATCTAAAAAGGTGACAAATTTGTGTTTTAAATTGCTGTAAAGGCGACAATTTTGGTGAAGGTAAAATACATTGTGTTTTTGTGTAAAGTATTCATGTGTTTATGCAGTTATCATATTTTCCTTAAAAACAAGGCAAGAGACAACATTGATTTTCTCTGCTCCCAAAATGGACGTTCACTTATCTCTTTGTGCTTTTGATTATTCATATCACACCTTATCAGCCCGTGCATATTTGTTGTTTTTAGCATTTAAACGATACACAATTTAAAGCAGAGAATATTTTTATTATGTTGTTTAATACTTTCTGTGTCATACTTTATTATGGAAATAAGAACATTGGTAACAGTTTGTTTATGAATTGAAAGAGGTACCTACTACATGGGAAATCTACCTGCTAGATGAATTGATCATCATTTCTAAGAAATTTTATTGTATTTTAGGTGTGACGAATTAGACACCATTTCATCATGAGTTACCAAAGCAGGACAAGTAAGTAATTATGTTTTTATAAAATCCCTTTTGGAATATTTTAACAAATTAGCAATATGTAGCTTTATATATAGTAAATAATAAGAGTATTTGGTAACTCTTTTTTTTTAAGGTTAAATTAGATCATAAAGCTAACAATTTTTATTGTATTAAAATATTGGTGTATAATTCTTTTTTTTAAACAATATCCCAAAACATTTTGCACTTCTATAAAAATAATTATTTTAAAAATAAAAACTAATATGCAGGTTAATTTATTGAAAAAAATAATTTGGTTTTCCATTTTTTTTAAGCCACTTAAAGTTTTTGGCAATAGGAGGTTTACTAATTTTTACTAGCTTATCAGATGACTTTCCAGTTTCCTTTAATATACCCCTAACTATTATTTACACAAGTTATCCTTATATTGATATATTCACTTAATAAAAAAATCCCCATAAAGCATTATATTGCCTAACTACCTACCACTTACTACTATAGAAAATACCTAAAAATGGAAGCAACTTTTTTGTGATTAATAGAAAAATAATCTTTATTACAGTAAAGATTGTTTATAACATACTAATATGGATCTGAAAATTGATACATTTTATTAGAAGTTCTTTAAAATATAACACATTTAACATTTTTATGTTTATAAGTTCTTTACAAAAAGACAAATAAAATCAACTTAACAACAAAAAAACAATAACATACAACTGTGCTCATTGTAAGGATACCTGTGCATAATAGAAGAAACAAAATAAAAATACATATGCATTATATATACTACTTTGCAAAAAAAGTTTACTTTTGGCGATTTATATATTTGCTGTAATTATATTTTTAGATGTGTAGCATTCAATATATATATATTATGCTTTTACTTTCAAAAAATCATAGTAGTTCTTCTTCATCCTCTTCATCACTATCAAGCTGTTCAAAATGATCACTATGCGCAGTAATTTCCTCATCTGTAGGCATATTTGTTGTCGCAAGATCATTATTCACATCAAAGCATCTGTTATAGTGGGATTTAGTTTTTCCATTTTAAAATTATTTTTAGCTAACCACACTCTTAAAGATAGGTTGTCCTCATCCTCTTCAGCTTGCCTAATAAGTCACTGTTTCGTAAACTTTTTAGCTTTTGTTGGTGGAAAGTGTCCTCTCTCGGTAGTATAATGCTTCTTTGATACCTAAACCATTAAATTAATGCCTTATTAATGTTTTGTTGGTGGGGTTACCATTTTTTTTTTGTTTGGACACCTCGTGGGACTGCAAAATTTTATTTTTTTTTCTCCATATTGTAGATACTGTTGTCTTTTTCAACACCGATTTGCAGATATCCACTAATTTATATGCTTTTATTCTGAATTATGAAATGTTTCTAATTGACAAAAGACATTTTAGTGGAACTAATAAAAAAATATTATTACAAAGTACTTTTGATTTTGATGTTGGAACCCCGAAATTTGGTATTTTTTATCAGAAGTAGGTAATAACAAAGTACTTTATATTACTTTATATACTGCGGTTTCATGATTGCGGTCGGGGCTTTATATTTCCTTAATGGTACATTAAAAACTCATCAAAGAACTGTGTGAAAATGCTTATTACATGCTCACCTCAAGGAAGCTTCATCAGCCTAAGACATGTACCTCTAGGACTTTATGGTTTCTGCTCTGAATAATTGTCATTATAATCCCTTCCTAATCAGATTGTAATAGAGCAACATGAACTACTATTTACATGCATCCCATAATAGTCCATCTGTGCCCTTTAGTGTTTGTTGCCTGCAGAAGTCTTTCCTTTTCCAAATATTTAAACTTTATGTTAATAGACTGCCTCTCACTTCACTACAGACACCCATTATATGTTAGTACTTACATTTAAGGTCTTTGTGAACTATCTCTTCCAGTTTGAAATTTATTACTGTAATTTGACAATTAAATTTTCCCACTTATTGAAATTTGTAAACAACCTATTTAATTATTTCTAAAATTCCTAGATATAAAATAAATGTATATGCAAATACATTTTTTAATTGATGTTTATAAATATATTTTAACCAATGCAAAGTGCTTTTTTAGGCTGAGTTAATTATAGTCTGTCAAATTTTTTTATGGTTGACACGTTAAGAATCACTAAAATATTTACCAATGTATCTAGAGAGGCAGCTGCAACTGAAAACATTGCAAAGTTAAAACACCTAACTAATTAGGGTGTTAAACATAGAAAAACCGAAATCTATTATGAATCATTTTTAATTGTTTTTAACTTTTTTTTAGTGCCTTATCAGGGCCCTGGCGATATTCCAATGGCAAACTCAAGACAAAATGTCATGTCCTGCACAGACACACTGGGAGATTCTGGTATCATTCTGGAGCCCAAACTCAGGTCCCATCTCTTAGTGGTAGAAGAAGGATATGGATTTGATTTGACAGGTAATTTATTATTATTTTTGTAACCAAGATTTAAAACAATAAATTTTACTAATAATTTTAATATGTGTTTTACTTTTTTATTAGGGTTATCCGGTTTACTCAGGATCAGGTGACATATGAACAACCAATTAAACAACGGTCTAGAGTAGATATGTTTCCAGCATTGGAAAGTATTAAATATTTTATTTTAAGATTAAAAATCTGCATTATGGTACAAAATATCAAATGAATAGTAGTATGAATCAGTATTAATGTTTATATGTAAAGCAATTAAATTAATTAATAATTAAAAAATTAAATTAATTTTAATTTTTTTAACAGGAATTGAAATTCCTTCCACTCAATTTGACCAACAGCACCAGACAGCTGTCCAGCGTCTTGCTGAACCCAGCCAAATGTTAAAACATGCTGTAGTTAATCTTATTAACTACCAAGATGACGTGAATTAGCTACCAGGGCAATTCCGAATTGATTAAACTTTAAACGACGAAGATCAAGTTGTTGTCTCTCAGGCTGCTATGATGGTACATCAGTTATCCAAGAAAGAAGCTTCAAGACATGCTATCATGAATAGTCCTCAGATGGTTGCTGCCTTAGTAAGGGCTATTTCCAACTCCAACGACCTGGAGACTACCAAAGGAGCTGTGGGTACCTTGCACAAGTTGTCACACCATCGACAAGGTCTTTTGGCCATCTTCAAAAGTGGGGGCATACCTGCTTTGGTCAAACTCTAAGCTCCCCTGTTGAGAGTGTATTATTCTATGCTATCACCACTTTGCACAATCTGTTACTTCACCAAGATGGTTCCAAAATGGCGGTGCGTCTAGCTGGTGGACTTCAAAAGATGGTCGCTCTTTTACAAAGAAACAACACCAAGTTTTTGGCAATTGTGACTGATTGTCTACAGATTTTGGCTTATGGTAATCAAGAGAGTAAACTGATTATTTTGGCATCCCAAGGACCAATTGAGTTAGTTAGAATTATGAGATCTTATAATTACGAAAGTTGCTGTGGACTACTTCAAGAGTTTTGAAGGTAGAATTTGTATCAAAGTATTTATTCAATATATGTATGTATGTCCAGTAAAGCATGCACCATTTGAAAACTTTAATTATTTATTCTTTGGACAAATTTATAAAAATAATGAAAGTTGGTGCCTAAGATCTAAGATGAGCTAATTTTTGTCACTCACTTTAAAGATAAACATACCGAATGTTGTTTTAAAATAAGCGCCTGATATGTTTAGGGTAGATTCTATGCATTAAAATAAGATGGAAAGATCTTTTAATTATGACTTGAAATTGACATAAAGTCTTAAAATTATAAATAATTTTTCTATTTTTTATTCATAAATAATGGCCCCTAATTATTTTAATAATTTCATGTTAACAGATTTGTTTGTATCTTATCAAATCAGTAGATTGGGATTTGTTTATAACCATCAACCCTGTATACAGTGGAAGTCTCTAACTTGGAAGAAATTCAATAAATCAAAACAAGTTATTTTTGGTAAAATGCTCAAAGCCATCAGTAAGTATGTTAAGTCGCTTTTTATAAAAAATATTTATACTGTCTGTCCCCAATATGAGATATGATGTTATCAATGATTTTTATAAATTGTGACCCAAGATTTTTACCAGTATTTTTAAAGCGCATATAAAGGTTTCATAACTGTACGATTTCAAATTTTTCTTTCGTGTCATTGGCGATATATTAAATTTAAAAAAAAAATACTAAAAAACCTATGACAAATTTGATAGCTGTGTTACAATCGTTTAGGATGCTGATATCAAAAAGTGACGTAGGACCTTTTTCGTGTGACATTTTATGTTATAAAGACTGACTTTTAACTATACGGGTTGTGTCAAAGAAATTTTGAAATTTTTTGTTGGACGTGCGGGATCGATATGCGAGGGTCGAATATTTCAATCTTTAGGCATGTATTGAAAAAACATTTTTTTTTTTTTTAATTTGGGTTGTTTGGCCTTACATACTATGTGTTTTGGCCACTGAAAAAACATTTAGGTAAATAAAATATGGTTAATTTTTTAAGCAAAATTTTGTTACTAATTATCTTGCTAACGATTTGAAATTGGGCAGTCATCAGTGTCCCAACTGTATTTATACACTAAATATCTCTGCCCCTGTACATGATGCAAAGAAAAACTTAAAATAAAAATGTATGTTTGGTAACACTAAGGACATTTGGGAATAGAAAGCAATACAAAAGCGGATGAGCTAGCACTACCTGCCCTTGAAGTGACCAACATCACAGCACGAGGGCAAACCAGGGAATGGATCCGAAACAAACAAGAGGAATACTGGGGGAGCCTCAGTAGAATAAGAAATGGAAAAGGCTTCATAAGCGGCCCATCCAAAGATTGAAGGAAGAACTACTCAGACAAAGTAGGAACAACACACAAACTGCTAACAGTGCAAATGTGAAGCATTGAATCACAAAAGACAGGCATTATTTGGGCAACTGAAAATGAGTCCACAGGAATCTATCAACCAACCAGTCTCGGAGTTATACAGAATTGTAAAAGGAACAAGAATAATGGGAGGATTGGTATAAAAGATAATGGGAGATTAGGTACAAAAAGCCCAAGAGGCTGCTCTGCCTCCTGTAGTACATCTTGTTTCAAAAATAACTTGTTTTTGATGTCTTAAATTCATTCCAAGCTAGAGACCCACACTACATGTAATGTGTCTTAAAAAAATATATATTAATTATTAGGTATTGTCAGTATGCTCCAGCAACAAACCTGCTATAGTTGAAGCTGGTGGAATGCAGGCTTTAGCTATGCATTTGGGTAATCCTAGTCAGCGTCTTGTTCAAAATTGTCTTTGGACTTTAAGGAATTTGTCTGACGCTGCCACCAAAGTTAATGGTCTGGATTCCCTTTTGTCTTCATTGGTGCAAGTATTGGCATCATCTGATGTGAATGTTGTCACATGTGCAGCAGGTAAATATACAAGATGTCTTAAAAAAGTACTTATAGTTCAAATCCAAAAGTATTATTGTTATTATTTTTATTTTTTTAAATAAATGTCTTAATATTTTTATTTACTTTAAACCTAAATAAGCAGTGGTCCAAAGAATATAAGAATGTTTAACAACTTTTTTTGTTAATAGAAGCGCAAATGTATTTTTTTATTTAAAAATAATACCTATATGGAATATTCAAATGTTAAACTTCATATAATTCGGCATTTATTTTTTATAGGTATCCTGTCAAATTTGACTTGCAATAATCAGTTTAACAAAGAAACGGTTTGTCAGTATGATGGTATATCAGCTTTGGTAAGGACCATTATGAACGCTGGCGATCGGGAAGAGATCACAGAGCCGGCAATTTGTGCTTTGAGACACTTGACTTGAGACATGATAAGTCAGAGTTGGCTCAGAATCAAGTAAGGTAAGTAAAAGGGTATTGGACTGAATAGTTCAGAATTTTAGGTTTTTACTGTAAGTTATATGACATATAGTCAGAAATTTTGGTGGAATTTGATGTCTCTAAGATGTACAAAAAACTTAATTGTGGTTATGAATGTGAGATATTTTGTATAAGTATTGTCATAATACAAGAGTGCGTTACAGACTTATTAATATATAAGCACATTTAGCTTGCTAGTTTTTAAAAGATTTTAGTTAGTGTTCTAAAATCATTTGCGTCTGCTTCCATTCGAAATGCTATTTTAACTTACGAAATTAGATTAAAAACATAGACATATACTAAATAAAACACTGTTTTTAGTATGTGCACCAAAATATAAAAGTGTTTTAATTTTCTACATAATAATAAAAACCTTTTAGTAAATACCAAAACACATTACAGAAAAATGTCACCTAGAGATGCCTCTATATAAAGTTACATATACACGATTGGCAAGTTAAAAGCTTGCATGCCAATTTTAATGCAATAGAGTAGGATACATATGGTATGGCACCAGATTAAAAGAGAACGACAACAATTTACCCTGTACCACTTCCAGTACGACGACGGACAACGAGATTCGTTAGTATATTGTTGGCTGTGGCATGCCGGGGGATGCAATACAAGCATCCAGCTATTTTCTGCATCACTTAAGGTGATAGAAACATTGCATTATTCTGAGTGTATTACAATCGCTCCTTTATCGTCCGGGGTCCGACTGATACTGCCGAGTGTCGATCGCCCGAATGCCCTGCCCGAGGTATTCTCCTCTTGTTGGGCCTGTAGAAAGGAATCTGCCACAGCACATTTTCTGTCTGTTTTCATTTTGCTCAAGCCTTTGCCTATTAAATTGACATCTCCTTTTATCACACTGAAAATATCTGCATGCAAGTAATTGGTTTGCCAGCCGTGTAAATTAACTTACAAACACTTTCACAAAGAAAACCTTAGGGACCAGAAGGCAAATCAATTACAATATTAATTCTCAATACATGACGGTATTTCTTTTTTTATTTTGATTTTGAATTATTTTAAGTCTAGTAATTTAACATTAACATTAAATCTGGTATTTCATGCTTTGTTTTTTAAGAAATAAGTTTTTTTAATTTCCCCTTTTATGAGGACAGTCTCGTAATCTTAAAAAATCGCACCTCAAGGTTTTAGATTATAAAAATCTTGGTTTTTTTCCATTCGGTTTCTCTGCCTGGCAGTGTGTCTCTCTGATGGTGTAGTTTTTAAACGGAATTAGATATTAACTTCAAAGTTGTGAAAAGGGGACAGGAAAAAAAAATTAAATATAGGTTGTGTCATTTTTAAAGATTTGGGGATCAAAAAATTTAAAGGTCCCATTATAATTTTTTCATGTATCTATTTTTACTTAAAATGGGTAGGGGTAAATTTGTTTCATGCGAATTTAATGATTTTTTCCGTTTTTAAATTGTTTTGAATTAAATTTGAACTTGGTTTTGTATTACATTTTTAATATTTTTATAAAAAACTGGGAAAATGTTAAGATAAATACTTTCTTGGCAAAGCAAGCATTTTCATAAAATTTTTATAAAAACGTCAAACTGGCTTTACTAAATGCATCTATTTAGAACTGGGGTGATCCAGTAAAAACAGTTGTAAAATCTTATCTGTCTGTTTTTTTTATTAATTGAGCCATCGCTGGTTTTTGGTTGGTTGTATCTGAAGAAATTAACAAGTTTATTTAATCTATATTCTATTAGTAAGGTAATGGAAAAAAGTAAGGTCCAGATTAGAACTAATGCAATCAAGGGCACAATGTTATTTTTTCGTCATAACTTAAGTCAAATAAAGAGCCTTGTGGCGCTTTTTTAGATTCCCAGAGATACCAGTCCTAAATGCATCAATTGAAGATCTTGGTGCAAAACCGGGGTAAGTCAGTACATCGCACAGTGGGAATAGTGGGAAACGATTCGGGCCACGCCTCAATATTAATTAGACAGTAGTGATTTTTTTCATATCTATCTTCAGGGTGGATAAAGTTTATATTGCTGATGCGATAATTGCTGCTGCTTGCTAACTTATTGACCTCAAAACCAGAGAAACTCGTTCTGCAATACTCAGTGACTAAAAGTGAAAAATTGACCCTGAGGTTAATAAATTAAAATAAACAATTACAAAAGTACAAGTCAGTCCTAAATCATCGATTCAAACTGGAAATGGAACCTCACATTCATCGACCATAACCTAGAACTATTATACAAAGTTTTTCTTCAAAAACATGAATATTTTTTCTCAAAAACTGTGTTCTCTAGCATAAACATTCTAATTATAGCACGTTCAATAACAAATTCCTTGGAGTTTATACTGAAAACATAAAATCTATCCTCAAAATCTTAAAACCTAACCTTACAAACATAACTCCCAAATAAAAGGCCTCTATTATGGATATCCCCCAAATCTCAAGTTTGAGATAAGATTCTCATAGTTTGATAGTTTGTAGTTAAGAAATATGTATCTAAAAAAATAACTCAAAGATTTATATTTTTAAACAGGAAGTCTCTATGATAGTCAATGAATTTAAGGCTATGTTTCGACTTTGAATTAATGATCTAGGACTGTCCTGCATTTTAGTAAGTATTTCTTTCAATTTATCAACCTCAGGTAAACCATTTTTTTACCTTTAGTCACCGAGTAGTGCAGAATGTGGGTCTTTGTTGATTGCTTGTGGATAAATATAGCAATTATCTTATCAGGAGTACAAAATATAATACCACAGAAGATGAATAAGAAAAAACTTACCACTATCTTAAAATTGACGCCTGGTTTGAATTGTTTACCATATTTCCTACTGTATGTCGTCGAAATTTCAGAAAATCCGAGGTTGAGCTCAATTGTCAAATAATTTATCTGATAATTTAATGCATGTTTTTTTGCAAACCAGTTGATTTGTTCTTTGCACTAAATTTCAATGATTTTTTTTAGATGTGAGACTTGCAAAGGCATACCATATTTCTTATTCAAAGTATTACACTTATTAGAATGATCCTAAAACTTCTTTTGCTCCGAAAATTAGTTATTCACATCATCCTTTGTTTCTTCATTGAAAGAAAATTATCGTATTTTTATATTTTTTAATTTAAGGAAACAAATTATAGTCTTAAGAAGCAAGGTCTGGCGAATAACGGGGATGGGATTTTCAAAACTCTTTTGGTCGATCTCTCCCTACCTATTATATTAAAACATCATTATTTAAACTATTTTTGTTTTAAATATTACACACTTTAATAAAAGCTAAAGTTAAGTCTCACATCTTCGGATATTTGTTTTTAAGAAATACCACCGTCTATATTTGACGTCACCATTATTTAAATTGTATGTGTTTAAAGTAAGTTGTAATACATGTACTCGCCAAAAATTCCCATTTTTATACTCTTCAAAATGGAACCGCTTCGGCCTTGGTCCCGGAGTATATAAGTGTGTGTGTGGCACAGAAACTATTGACCTCTATGAACTGGCAGATCGCCTAAAACAAAATAAAGAAAGAAACCCAAAAAAAAAAATCTGAAAATTAAAATACTTTTCTACGGTTCGATGGCAAGTCTACTACCGTCTTCAAGAAAAAATTGTTCTTAAAAAATTACACTACGTCATATTTTCCTTCATTTTAAGTATAACTTTTTGATTATTTTTTTTTCTTAAAAACGGTATTTTGGGCTATATTATATTCTATTAAAAAAATGGAAACGAGGAATTGGGGATTAATTACTGTTAAAAATTTGGTTGCATACATGTTAATATGATCATTAAATGTATTCAGGATGAGTCTGTGCCCTATTTAAAAAAAGTTTCCATTGGGAAGGTATAGTCTGTCTCAAAGTATATCATTATGGCTTTTAACGGGCCATACCCCAATAAACCTTTAACGATTTTATTACCTATTGTTATTGGGTAAACCCATTTGTTCATAAGGGCAGGGGTGGGCCAGGTATTTCTTGAGTATTAACCATTAGGCATATAAATATTTTGGCTAATATTTTAGTGGTAGTGTTGAATAACCGTTTTTACTGTGCGTTTCGAAAAAGTTGTTTTACGAGAATACAACTATGTCGCGTCGAAATCATTTGTCATTAGGTGCAAAACAGGTTGTGAAAAATGTGTATGAAACTTTAATCAGTAGAGGTCTAATTAAACAAGAAGCTTTAAAAGAAACCTGTCTACTTACAAAAACTCCAATATCATCGATAAGGGATATTATTATTAGTGAAGAATTGAACAAAAGAAAAAACGTAGTGATTTTCAATCTCACCATATAGACAATAGTGATCAGGACCTAATAAGAAGGAAAATATAATATTATCTTTATGAAAGCGGAGTTATTCCTACCTTGGATAAACTGAAAAAGAAGCTAGACGAAGACGAAACCAATATAAATATTAGCCGTGCCACCCTCCATAGAGTTGTTTGTAAAATGGAATTTAAATACCGCAAAATAGAAAAAAGACAAGTAGTAATGGAATCGCACAGATTACGCACTTGGAAATTTAATTACCTTCAAGAACTTAAAAGATATAGGTTAGAAAACAGATCCATAATTTACCTTGATGAAACATGGTTCGATACACACGACACAGTATCCAAAGGATGGGTTGATTCCAGTCATAACCGTCAGACGAAAGCACCTTCAAATAAAGGAAAACGCATTACCATAATACACGCTGGTTCAGAAGACGGATTTGTCCCAAACTGCTTGCTGTTGTCTGCAAAGAATATTAAGGATTCTAGCTTGGATTATCATGAGGATACAAGTGCAGAACTTTTTGAAAACTGGTTTCAAAATTATCTTTTAAAAAATATTCCAAACAACAGTGTTATTTTCATGGATAACGCAAGCTACCACAGCCGTCTGCTACACAAAGCACCAGCTTCATCAAGTTCAAAAACTGAAATCCAGGAATATTTGTTAGAAAATGATATTTATTTTGAATTCAGTTACAAAAAACGCATCTTTTGGAAGTCCTAAATTCATATGCAATTAAAAAACAATATGTATGTGATAATTTGGCTGAACAGGCTGGGCATACTATCTTACGGCTTCCTCCGTATCACTTTATGTTTAACCCCATAGAGCATTTGTGGAACCAAGTAAATAAAATTCAAAAGAATTGAGCAAAAATGTAATTACTAACATACCAGTTGAGAGCTGGAAAAAACACTACAGCACATTATAAAAGTGAGGACTCTTACATTTCTATCCCAAACAACATAAATCCTATTGTAATTAATCTCAATGATGACTCTGATAGTGAAACCGAATTTGATTTAGATATTTAGATTAAAAATGTAATTATGTATAGATAATGCAGTTATAAATTTATTCAAACTTTGCATATATTTAATTTCTTAATGTAATTTTAAGATTATACTTACCTAAATAAACAATAAATTATAAATATTTATATTATTAAAGTCCGTCCGCTTTTATAGTCCATAAATGAAGGCAAGAGCTAACACGGTATACTTTGAGACAGACTAAACTAAATTGATGGTTTAAAAATATGTTTGCCGAAAGGTGCGTATTCATTATCAGCGGCTGCCGCGGTCGGCGGCTCTCGCCAAACTTCGACCGCGACAGTGCTTCTCCTTGCTGGTTTGGTATCCACTCTGCCGGCAACAAAACGCACACGCCACAGTTACGGCCGCGGATAATGAGTACGCACTTAAGATAATTTTAATTAAGTTTTAAAAATAATTTTAGGCTTGTTGGTGGTATTCCAGTAATCGTTAGGTTATTAAACCCTCCCTCTCGCTGGCCTTTGGTTAAGGCCGTCATTGGCTTAATCAGAAATCTTGCTTTGTGTCAGGACAATTTCTTACCACAAAAGAGAATCGATGTGCAATCAATTATTTAGTACAGTTATTGATGCTAGAAAGGCTTATCAAGATACACAAAGGGTAAGTTCTAATTGACATAATAAAACTCAGCAACATGCTCTTATAAAAGATGATAAAAAGTCATTACTTATGAATCATAATGTAAATTGTAAATGGTAAAATACTACATTAGGTTGTATGATCAGGTTTATATTGCCATATCATTTGTGTGTTGTTTCTTTGTAAAATTTGTAATTTTGTTCATATCAGTAGATATTTATTTTTTTATTTATTTACTTGCAGATGTTATACTATAAAATATTAATTTCTAAATGGTAAAACAATCATCATCATTCTCTCAGAATTCTAATTTATATAAAACTAGAACTTAACTTACCTAGAAAATTGTATCGATCTTTTTGATAAAAAAAAATCTTTTGAAACTTTGTATGATTCATTTTGATTTGGCAGTTTTAGACATTTCAATTTAACAATGTATAGAAAATTTAAACAAATAACCCTTTCTTTTGCACTTGAATTAAAAGATTTTTTAATGCAAACATCGGAAAATATTTTGACTTAAAAAAAATATTGGTAAGTTGGTCATATTTGAAAAAATTAAAAATTCCAAAATAATTTTAATTTCACCTGCTATAGTCAAGCAGTAATAGCTGTATACCCTAATTGATTTGCTCAGATTTTTCCGCTTATTTTTCATGTTAAAACATGATGTAAAAGAATTCACTTACAAAGTTTTAGAAGAGTATTTTTTGTTTCATTTTAAAGCTGATACCTATATTGGTAATTCTATTTAAGATATAAGATACTTTATTTAAATTAAAATTCTTAGAAAACAAACTATTAAAAAAAATACAATAGAACAATGGCAAAAAGTGCACTAAAAAATGCCAAATTAAAAAGGATCAAATCTAGTTTTTTAGTATTATTGATAAAAAGTCAAATTTGTTTTTTATAAATAAATTATTTTTAGCGTGCTAGCTTGGCAAGTGGAGGTAGTCAACAACCAGGGACTTATGCAGATGGTGTGCGTATGGAGGAAATTATTGAAGGTAGATATATATTCTTAAAAACAATATTTTTTCTTATGCAAAATGCCAATGTTACTTGCTTAAAAATGCAGTTTCCTCCATTGGTGAATTAATACTTTCTCCTGGTTTTCATGTTAAAATAAAACATGATGTAAATAAATTCACTTACAAGGTTTCAGAGAGTATTTTTTATTTTATTTTAAAGCCGATACCTATATTGGTAATTCTATGTAAGATACTTTATATGAGTTGATATTCCCAGAAAATAAACTAATTAAAAAAAAAAATACATTAGAACAGTGGCAAAAAAAGCACTTCAAAATATCAAAATTATAAAAGGATCTAATATAGTTTTAGTTTAGCATTATTAAGAAAAAAGCAAATTCGTTTTTCTATAAATAAATTATTTCTAGCGTGCTAGCTTGGCAAGTGGAGGTAGCCAACAACCAGGGACGTATGCAGATGGTGTTCGTATGGAGGAAATTATTGAAGGTAGATATATATTTTTAAAACAATATTATTTCTCATGCAAAATGCCAATGTAACTTGCTTAAAAAATGCAGTTACCTCCATTGAGGGCTTAATACTTTTTTCATGGATACATTTTCTAGCTTTCCAGGTTATATTATGCTAACCCATTGATAGTTGGTTAAAAAATACATACATTTCGGCAATTCATTTTTCTCTGACAATATCAAACACAACAAAAAAGGAATTATCTAAGTTGGTGCAGTCGTTCTGTGTTAAATGTTAAAATTGTTGTATGATACTTGTTTTTTGCAAACTGTTCCAAAAATATTGAAAAATAGGTTTTAAATCGCTAAAAGCCCTTCCAAGAGCAAATCACTTATCACTTTTCATATGTAGGTACTGTTGGAGCACTACACATCCTCGCCCGCGAATTTTACAACAGGGAACAAATTCGACAACAGGGCGTAATTCCCATTTTTGTACAATTACTCTTCAATGACATCGAGAACATTCAACGCGTTGCTGCGGGTGTCCTCTGTGAATTAGCTGCGGACAAGGAAGGAGCCGATTTGATTGAACAAGAGGGCGCCACTGCGCCGTTGACTGAGTTGCTGCATTCAAGGAATGAAGGTAGGAAACTGCAGTTTTTAAATTATACCGAATATTTTAAAATATCGTGTTCTTTGGTTAAAACTTAAATAAACCCAAGAATTATATTTTTGCCTATATTTACAGGCGTGGCAACATATGCTGCAGCAGTATTGTTCCGAATGTCTGAAGATAAACCACAAGATTACAAAAAAAGACTCTCCATGGAGCTGTCGAGCTCGTTGTTTAGAGAGGAGCTTTGGAATCCTGATCTAGGCATGGGCGCCGATTTTCAGGTAATTTGAACGCTGTACAGTAATTGGTAGAGATATCGAAGAAATGATAATTTTCTAAAAATTCTTGTGATTGGACTGATGGTATTATAATTTTTATTCCAAGTAGTTTTAGTACATAGTTACGAAGGAAATAACTCTATTATTATAAAGAATAAACATTTTTTTAGATGTACGAATAGTACAAAAAATAGAGTGCAGACCATAAACCTTTAGAATACTATTTCTGAAAATTATTCTCTTATATAGGGAGATCCAAAAGTTACGACAATTTAGTTCATTATTTTTAAATGGGATAATTTTATTATTATATTTGGGAATTAAAACAGTATTTTTTTCTTTTTGTTTTAATTAGTACATAATAGATGTTGGAAAATGTTTTTTTAATATAGAATGTTTTCTGAAAATGCCCGTTTAAAAGGGTGGGTTTATACCACACATTATGGTGACTTTTTGCAACAATTTTTTCGGCCCCATCGTGAAATTTTGTTGGAAATACCCCAAAAATTCCAGAAAGTTTCACCCTAATATTATATTATTATACTCGCCCAAAGCGGATGAAGATATTCCATTTAAAACACGTAAACTTTATCTCTTTTTAATTATAACAACAGCTTTTATGTATCCTGCCCAAGACGGGTTTTTGAGATTTAAATGCTCTACAAAAGTGTCCATTGCAGCAAAGTCGAACTCACACCGCAGAGTACGGTCACTAAACTTAATTTTTCAACAAATTCTCGTTTTCTGTCATTTTCTTACATAAAGCGAGCTACCAAAAAGATAATGAAAGTTGTTAAATTTAATTTCCTACAAAAAGGTCCTAATAATCGAATTCTAAAGAAAACACAGTTCTCGAGATATTTGGCCTTTAATTATTTTTTTCCATGAAATTTTACAAGTTATAATTTGTAATAGTAAAATTAATTAATGCCAAATATCTCAAGAACTGTTGATCTTGAGATTGATTATTAGGACATTTTTTGTAGGAAATTAAATTCCAGCAACTTTGTCTATTCATCTTTTGTATAGCTCTTTGTCATTTATAGAAAATGACAGAAAAACGAGAATTTAATGAAAAAATTAGGTATAGTGCCCCGTACTACCTCGAGGGTTTGTAGTTGCGACCAGCACTTTGTAGACATTCAATTCTCAAAAAATCCGTCTTTGGGCGAGACGATAACATAAATGCTGCTGAGTTATAGAAATTAAAAAAAAAAGAATTAAAGTTTACGTGTTTGGGCGAGTACTTAATATTAAGGGTTAAAACTTTCAGGGAATTTTTTGGGGGTATTTCGAATAAAACTTTACGATGAGACCGAAAAAAAAAATGGTCGCAAAAAAAATCACCCCAACCAGACATACGTCCAATAATAATTTTAAAAATAAAAAAAAAACCCTTAAAAAAAGGTAAACAAAATAATTTACATTTAATAGCTATTATTTTTGTCCATTAAATTTGCTTTAATAGCTTAGTGTAATCGTTTTGCATTGTGAAAATTTATTTTATTCATTTTTTATTTTTTTACAGCGAGGACAATGTATTTTATTTACTATTTTTAGATGCTTAATATTATATCTTGAGCTTGTGATATTTAAGTTTTTTTTGCATTAGAATTTTGGTTTATTTAATTATTCTAGGATATTTTGAGTCCTGAGCAAGCCTATGATAATATGTATGCCCAAGGTCCCCCCAGTGTACACAGTAGTCATGCTGGCAGGCCTTATCAACAAGGTAATTAAAAAAGCGAATTTTTAACCTAGGGTACAACTAACTGTATACATCAATATACATGGTGTTATGGAAATGGTTTAATATATTTAAATAAGTAAATCCTTGAATGAGGACAAAATGTAGAAAAAATTCGGAAATAGCACTTTTTAATAACTAGTTAGAAATTGCTCTCTAGTCCCTTTTACAATTTTAATTTATGTAGTTAACAAAGTAACCTTCATTTAAGAAAAAGTAGTGTCAAAAATTTTATGTTTTTTACTAAATAACATATTTATTAATTAAACATACGGGTTGCCTAATTTTTTCAATGAAGTAAACTTTAACGAATTACGAGTATATCGCGATAAGGCTGTCTCTAGGTAGGTATATGCTCGAAGATACTGACAGCCCAATTTCATTCAGAGACATGGCAACTCAGGTTAGTAGTATATTCAACTTGAAATTTCCCGATTCGTGATTTTGAGTTCAGAATAGGATTTTGTAATTAAACTGACATTTGGGAAATTTTGTATTTTTAACTTTAAGCTATTTATCAAAGGTGCCGTTGATGTAATGACTGGCAGATCAAACCTGTCCAGCTTGCTTTTAATGTAGCATTGAATCGGATGTGACTGGTAATTGTTTGGAATCGCGGCCCTATCTATTTTTGCATAAAAATCAAAATAGAGTATCGACAAGTTTTTTAATATTCTACTTCGGCGCATTAAAGAAGAAAACTGGATAAATAACCAATAATTTGATTTTTTCAGAGTAAATTTAATTTAAAGGCTTAAAATTTCAAAAATCTAGAATTTTTTATAAAATAATTTTTGTCTCGAAAACTTCTTTTTTTTTCTTAATGTTTATTGAAAATAGAACAGGTTATTATTTTTTTTAATATTCATTTTTCAATTATTTATAATTTTTTTGAAATTTGCTAAATTTACAAATTATTTTTTTTTTTAAGTTGTCACATATTTCTATTTTTAAGGTTCATCAAAAATAGAAGTATATAAAAAGGAAAAATGTATTAATTTTTCGATTAATTTTGTTTTTAATTCAGATATTTTGATTTTTTTATTATTTGTCTTTACATTTAGAATATGAAATAAATTACTAGAAATTGCTAAACCCATTTTTGCATTTTATTGACGAAAAACTTGGAAAATACCCATTTTTTATCTTTTAATTAAAAATTAACACCAAAAAAAATTTTTGGATTTTTTTCGGTGTTTTTTTTAATAGAAGAAAATGAAAAAAAAAACATGTCAATATCTTTATTTTTCGATTTTTATAGCCAAAAATAGGTGGGGCCGCGATGTTAAACAATTACCTAAACCTAATTAGCTAATCTCCCAGAATGGAAAATAATTATCTTTTTTGATAAATAATAAAAACAAATTGGCTTAATTTAGAGAAAAGAAAATGTAGCTAGTGTCTTTACGCCACCCCTGAAGCTAATCATTTAATTAAATTAAACCATTCCTATAATACCTGTATCTGTACATGAACTGTCTTTTTAAAAGGATTCTACAAACATTTAAGTTACCTGATGTTTATAAACGGACCACTCAAATAATAGACCCTTCTACTTCTAATATGTAATTAGAACATAAAAAATATATTGAGATATTGATTCACCGCCACAAAACCGTCCTATTCCATTTTTTCGTAATTTTTTTAGACCGTCAGCCCACGGATGATGTTTTAAATAGTAAATATTAACTATAGTCTGATCATTTTTTGTTAGTTTATACAGGTTGACTGCTGTTACTTAAATATAAAATAGATCTAGGAAGTTTTAAAAAAGTAGTCTTGCTTGGAACAATTGAACCCTGTATGTCATTTAATCCAGAGGAAATTTTATGAAAATAAGTTACCAGGGATTTAAGAATCAAATAATACCTCAGTATTTATATATATATCAACAACATTGAAGTTCATATAGTCACTTGGATATAGAAATACAATAAATAATATAACAGTTGACATAAAATCAAAATTGAAAAAATTACTTTTATTTTATTTCAGCATTTCAGGTATATAGTTTTACCCTTCCTTAAATAGAAAACTTTCGAAAGCAAATCAATAAATAACACATAACATAAGCACATAAAATGGCTATTTCACATTTGACAAGGAAAGCCATATAACCGCAAAAAACTAAATGTTTTTCCAAAATTGTTGGTAAAAATTTGTAAATATGTCACCACAAAACTATAAATTATATCCTGATTTTAAAGAAAAAGATTAACCAGATTAAAATGATTTCATTGTTAAAAAAATCTAACGTTGTAGAGATCGAACGCTGTTAGAACAACACCGATACGTCACGGTCTCATATGGCAAACTGATATAAGACCGTGCATGACGTATCGGTGTTGTTCTAACAGCGTTCGATCTCTACAAACGAAACGGGGTGGGCGTGTAATAACTTTCCATTTAGGCGAATATAATTTCTGTGAGCCGACTTCATTAACGGATTTGTCATTGAAAATCAATTATTTACAGCGGTTAATTACGTAAAATTTTTTGTATTTCGCTTAAGTTTCATTGCTGTTTGTCACTTACTGACGTTATCCAAATATTTTTTAAATAAAATATATGAACCGCAAAATTTTCTTATAAACAGCAGATGTCCGACTGTATATTCCCACTCGATACAAAAAATGCTCGCCTAAAAATAAAAATTAAAGGGTTCGAGAGGTTTTTCCGAATTCTAACGAAATGACTTTAGATTCTAATCGTATACTACTTACTATTGCATCAAGACAAGATACTAGAATCTTTTTAAAAACATGATAAAAGTACCTATACATATTTAGCAACTTCTAATACTTTTCCAGGGCTCTAACAGGCATCTAACAGCTTTAAAAATAAGGTGATGGTTGTGTGAATGCAATTTTTAAGTTCTGCATGGCTTTGTAGAGTAGACTGTTTATTTTGTGCCCAGAAAATATTTGTTGTATTTTATCTGCATGGTATTTATTTATTTTTATTTTAATAACATAATTATATAAAAATTAAGTGTTATAAGCTTATACATTGGGTAGACAAACAATGTTTAAAGCTTACAGCATATTTTAGTTTTGATTTGATTTTAGAGTAATATTTTGTCTGAAAAGGACAATTTAGACTATAGAACTATGATGCAGCAATGCATAATATATTATATTAATTAGTTTATTTTAATCGGATAAAAAATAAAACATAATTCACTCACCAAAGTGTGGTGAAGGTCTGTTCACTTCTGTGGCTGGCAGGTGGTCTACTGATTTCTTGCGGACGCTGTTTCACGAGAAACCCGTTAGTTACCCGTCCCCCACGGAATTAAATTCTGAAGATGCAACTATCGAATCACCTAATAATTGGACTCCTTCTTTACAGATAGATAATACTCACGTCTAATCTTTATAAAAAATACGGATAATTATATTTTACACTACATTAACCCTAGTAAGGAGTTTGCAAATGATTTCTACAAAGTAAACTCAGGAATCTCGGTCAGAAAATTCCAGTCAATATATTTCGATCATTAATATCCCATGTCAAAATATCTCATACAAAAAAACTCCATGACAAAAACATCCTATAAAAAAATATCCCATAAAAAAATCCTATCGCAAAAACTTACAAAAATATCCTTATCTTTCCCATTATGTGTAACCAAAACTAGCCACAACTAACCATTATCTTCCATATTGCTAGTACAAACACGTGCTCTGCATTTCTTTGTATTGTAATTAACACATTGCCATCAAAACTAACTACAACTATTATCCTTTTAAAATTGCTCCACAATATTAAGAATTTTTTTTGCCAAATCAAGAATTCGCTTAATTTGGCAAAAAAAAATCTTAATATTGTGAAATACTTTTGAAAGGATAATAATCATAAATGCTTAATCTCATTTAAGCATCTGAAGTTTTAAAATATTTCAAAAGTATAATATACAGTTTAAATAACCACAACTAACCATAATCTTCCATATTGCTAGTACAAACACGTGCTCTGCAATGGTCAGTTGTGGTTACTTTTGATGACAATATATTAATTACAATACAAAGAATTGCAGAGCACATGTTTGTACTAGCAATATGAAAGATGATGGTTAGGTGTGGTTACACATGATTGGAAAGATGAGGATATTTTTGTATTAGTAAGTTTTTGCCATATGATTTTTTATGGGATATTTTTATAGGATGTTTTTGTCATGGAATTTTGTTGTATGGGATATTTTGGCATGGGTTATTAATGGTCGGGATATATTGACTGGGATTTTCTGACCGGGGATTTTCTGATCGGCCACCTAAAATTAGCAATAATGCATTCATTGAAAAATTTCGAGTCACGTTTTCTTTTTATTGCACTTTAACTATTTTCTGTGATTCGTATAGATTTCGTCATAAGCTTCCACCATGTCATAGTTATTTAGGTTAGCCATGCTTAACGTTAATTATAATACGTATTATCCAAAATGCTAACCCCATTTCCTATTTTTATCTCTTTTTCTCCTGAGAGCATTGTTGAGTTATGCTGCTAAGTCGATAAAATAAATTGAGAACAGGAAGCTTATGAATATTGTACTAAACGAGGGTTTTATATATTCAAGTTACAAAAAGTTACTTTAAAAAACATCTAAAATTATTATTTTTCATTCCTAACTTTCCAAGATGAAATTATTCTTACCTCTAAAGAAAAAACCGACCATTTTCCTAAACAATTTGATGCCAGTTCTACTTTTGATCCTTCTTCAGATGCCTCAGCAATCGTCTTAAGATTATATGCTGCTAAGCTTACTATCTATCCTAACTCGCCCCTTTAGATTTCCTATGACCAAGGAAATTTTCCGAACAGTTAGAAGACCGCACGTGTGTAACATATTCCCTAGAAAGAATCCAAAACTCTCTATTTCAGTTATAATTCTGTTTGTTTTCCAAGTTGTTTGCAAGATTATGAAAGAATTTATCAACTCCCCATTAATGTTTTCAGTCTCGTTGTGAAGTTTCTGCCCTAAATGATTAAAGTTTAATATGGTGCCTTAGACTTGGGTCTAAAGATTTGTTAAACTGTTTTTGAGATTTAAGGGTACCCCTTAAATATTTCACCAGACAGATTCAGAAATGCGATTATGTAGAGAGGGCATTAAACAATGGTGATTGAATAACACTAAAATCTTGGACTACCATTGTCTTTATTCGTTAATGGGTACACAACGGTTGTGTTAATGATGTTAAAGTTTTTCTTGTTTCATCGGTTAGAAAGTTTTTGTATTTCCTTCAGGTCCTGTAAATGTTCTAATCAAACGAAATAATAGACATATACAAACCTCGGTATAAAAAAAACCTACTCACATTATACAACAGAATTCTAATCACTCTAACGAAACAGAGGGTCATACGGACTCTATATAATCGTGCAGTGACCTTATATACCAGTGAGGAATCGCTGCAAGAGGAAATAAGTAACATAATTAGTGATCTTGAGCAGAACGGATACAGTAAGAGACTGGTAAAGGAAACAATCGAAAAATATTTAAATAGGACAAAAAACTCTAACTTGAAGGAACTCCTACATGACCAAATATTTATGACAATTCCATATATTAAGGGAACTTCGGAAAAGGTCCGCAGAATCGCGAATAAGTGTAATATTAAAACGGCATTTAAATCCCAAACTACTCTAAAAAGTATTCTTACAAAGGCGAGACCAGACAACAGTGTTTAAAATAATGATTTTGTATCTACCAAATTCCATGTGAATGTGGTGAAGTATACATCGGGAAATAGAATAGACCACTCGAAGTTAGAGTAAAAGAACACAAAAAACATACGAAACTAGGTGAAACGTCGAAGTCAGGGATTGCCGAACACGCTTGGTCAAAACAACACCGCATACAATGGTCGGAAGCAAAAACTATTCATAAAGAAACCCACTGGAAAATAAGAAAATTTAAAGAAGCTGTAATAACTGTAAACAATCATTATGTACAGGGTCTCTCAAAAGGTTAGAAATATGTTGTAAATAAGCCGCAGCCACTGAGTGGATTTAATTGGTGGGGGAACATTGCGCTGGAGAGTTAAGTATTGGGAAATTTAGTAGCCATGCCAAATTTTACGGAAGAGCAACGTGCGTTTTGTGTGCGAGCGTATTATCAAACCAGTGATTCGTTGATATCTGCGCGCCGTCGCTTTCGAAATCATTATGGTTTACATGACATCAACCAAGCGCCACGTGCGTGTACCATTTTGCGGTGGGTAAGGACGCTGGAGACTACTGGTGCCACTAAAGTAGTTTCACACACGTTCGTACGAGAACTGCTAGGACCCCAAAAACATCGAGCGTGTCCGTCAATCATGTACGACAAAATGCGAAAATCAGTGTGCGCAAACGAGCTGCACCATTACGACTTCATCGATCAACGGTGCACCGGATTCTTAGGAAGGATTTAAATCTAATTTTTGTCTCGCGGTTAAACTTCGTTAACGAGATGTTGCAGAGGTTTGAAAATTTCGACCACATTTTCTCTTATGCGAGAGGCAGAGCAGTAACTGTAAATTGCTATGGTACAGCAGTTTTTTGGGCCAGAACTTCGTCAACAACCAGATTACAACGATGACAGCTGGTTTTAACAGGATGGAACAACTTGCCATACAACGAATGCTTCAATTGCCGCGGTTCGCGAGCTCTTTCCCGGACGTGTAATTTCTAGACGGGGTGATATCAATTGGCCCCCACGGAGCCCAGATTTATCTCGTCCAGACTTTTTCTTATGGGGCTATCTCAAGAAAAGGTATACCAGAATGCCCCAGCGAATATCGAGCAGTTGAAGAGGAATATTGAGGAAGACGTTGCCCTCCTAACCCCAGATCTACTCCGTCGAGTATTCACCCATGTGCCACATTTTTTGAAGAGTGCAGCGACTCAACGGACGACATCTGATAAATGTCATTTTAAAAAAATAATTTCGCGAATGTCTCCTTTTATTTGATATGAATAAATAAGTTGTGAGTAAAGTGAATTGGATGTTATTACATTTTCAAATATTTCGGACCTTTTGAGACACCCTGTATTTAGCAAGCCTTGTATCGATATTTGGAATATCTGGCAGCAGTTGCACAACCGTAAAAGTCGGTCAAGCTTGGGTGAACAAGGGATAGTATATAAGTCGTAGCTTTTAAGAATAGTTTTTATTTATCACTTAAAAACGATTGGACATACATCACTAACCGAAACGTTGTGTAACAATTAACAAATAAAGACAATGGAAGCCCAAGATTTTAGTGTTATTGAAACCATAACATTGTCTAACACTTTCAATTTAATGGTGATTGAGTTGTGTACACTAACAATTAGATCCTTAAAAACTGATATCAGCATAAGAATTTTTGTTTAGGCTATGACACGATACCCCTAGACATGCAAGGCATGGAGATTGGTTCAGGGGTAAGGCTCCACCTATGGTGCCCTAGACGCCATGGATGTCACCGGTCCCGACGCCGATCTTAATTTCGACGCCATAGATCAGCTGCCAACCCCTCCACAAGATAACAACCAGGTAGCAGCTTGGTACGATACCGATCTGTAGGTTTCCAGGAAAAATATAACCTAATTTTGTTTTGATACCGCATTTCGGATGGCATCGGGCTTGTTTTGGTTCAAAGAGAAACGATTCGGAATCATCCGAGAAGTGCTTATAAAACAGCAGTCTTTAAATGATTCAGAGTCCGTTATAACTTAAAACCAAAACAAGGCTATTTGCAATATGTCCTTTATTATTTTGCCTTAAGATTTTTAAAAACAAAACCGACCATACATAGGTTATTTTCCTGAAAGCTTAGACTAGGTAAGCCCATATAAAATTATGCGTTATTTAATTAAAATTTAAGTTGTATTAAAAGAAATAAAATCCCACAAAAATACGCATTGACATTATTTAAAAGTTTTAAAGGGTGTTTCTGAAATCACGCAACACCCAGGACTGATTAAACTAGTAAGTTAAGAACTGAAGAGTTATAACGGTGCCATTTACCGTAGTAAGTAATCATGACATTTTTTCATCTAAAATGACGCAAAAACTTTTTGTTGCCACTTTTTAAATTTGCACAAGCATCTTTATACATA
Source organism: Listronotus oregonensis (assembly GCA_019359885.1). Lineage (NCBI taxonomy): Eukaryota > Metazoa > Arthropoda > Insecta > Coleoptera > Curculionidae > Listronotus > Listronotus oregonensis. The sequence continues at coordinate 167,704 of JAHBCN010000223.1, forward strand.
TTCCTTTTGGGCTTGCCTTTTTTAGATCGATTTAGTAAGTTTTAATATTTATATTTTAATATAGCAGTTATATTCGTCTAGATATAAGGCCATTCTTCAGATTTTTTGTCGTAAAATATTTTATTTGTATTAAGTTCAAATTATCAATTAATAGTCCGGTTCCAGTCGTGATATGAAATACATTATTTATTATTTTGTGTTAAATATATTGGATACCGATGATGGCATCATTCAATGGCAGTTAGTGTGCACTAAATGTATTTCTATCCTTTATAAGCTACATACAAAAAGAGATACAAATACATTTATCACTCGTTTGTTTTAACCATGCAAAATGCTAACACCGCCCCTCCGCTATGTATTTCATGTTGTGGCTGCTGTATTATCAGTAAAATTCAGGATACTGTTTTCTTCTAAAATTGTAATTTAAATATATTAATATTTTTAATATGTTATATTTTGTATCTAGAGGAAAAAATGAAATATTCTTGAGCGATATTGAATGGAATTCAGGATACCGATGAGTAAGTCTTCATAGGTCATACTATTTTTCCGCCAGTCGTACATAAATTTAAACAAAAAAACTATATTTAATAATAAAAAAACACATTACAGGTGAAAATAAAAAACTACATTAAAAATATTAATTTATTTAATAAAAATTTAATTTTCCCCATCTTTTTATACATAACAATAATTTTGCCATATTCCATATTATATAGTTTTTTGTATTTAAAAATTACATACATATTAAGTTATTCTTTAATTTAATGAAAAATAGTGTAATTTTTAAGGGAGAGACAGTATTCTTTTTTTTAATGTCAAATGTGTGCAACTGGGAAGCAATTATAAATTTTTTATATTATTATTAATTTGGTTATTATGATTGTTTAATTATTTTGTCGCCCAGTGCTTCTTAATTGAACCAATATTTATAAAACACAAAAACTTTAAGTAGTTTTTATTTAAAAATTTCCTTGAAACTTTTTATTCATTAGGTTATATTTTGAAGTTTTTAGAAGTTCGAATAAGTATTTCGTGTATTTTTGGGAGTTAATCACTATTTTTAAAAATTTTCAATTAATTAATTAAATTTTATAAAGGCATATTAATTATTAATTTATAAATAGTTTATTGTTTGGTTAAACAGAAATAGTGGTTAGGTCAAAAAATCCACTACCATTACATACACAGTACATAAAAATAATTTTATGTACTTTTTTTAATAAATTGTTTTACTTATTAACGGGCTTCTAAACATTTCTTAATATTTTTAGCTGACCATTATACAAGCAGCTAATAATGATGCAATTAATAAGTTAGTGATCTTATGTAGTAGAAAATATATTTTTACGTTATTATCATTTACGTTTAAATTTTTATATTATACTTAAATGTTTTTCGACTAGCATAGACCTTTAATCATATAAGGCAGTATTTATAAAGTTTTTGATGGAACAAACTTATCGAGCTTAGTAATTTTAAGCCTATTTGACTTTTTGTTTATTGTGTTTTTTATTAAAAATATGATGGCAATTATATCGACTTTTTTAGATTTATTAATTTTAACCTCCTTTTACGGGATATTATGTCGCACAATTTCTTGTTTCTTTCTAAATGTCTCTTTTTAAAAATTTAAAAAAAGTATTCTTAAAACAGGGTAGATTTGAATTATTATCAGAAGACTTCTGAATAAGTAAGTAACTAATCGATTTATGCATGATGTAATTTCTAGAATGAATTACAATAAATTTCTTGATAATTGTCAAATTTTGTTTTATTTTTTAATCCCATCTTTTTATCGAAGCGGCTTCATCGTTAGCATACAAGAATTATGATATAACCTATACTTCAAGTCCAAAATTTCTGTCAATGACGCATCGCTCGCCTTTAGAGTGCCCCGGGTTGTGTGGGGTCGGGGGAATCAATTCCAGTGGCGGGTGCATTTCAGAAAATAAATGATAAAATTTCGTCAAAACATGAAAATATTTTTTACAAGCAAAAGCTATTTTCTCACATTTTCATCAACCCTTTAAATTACTAACAAGCCTATATTATTTTGGTAATATTCGGATTAATGAAAAATGTAATTTTTTTTGCTTAATTTTGCACACCTACTATTTTGAGGTCATATCATCACACAAATTTGAGGTTTTTTTGTGATTTCTCGACGTTTTTCGAAAAAAAAATATTTTTTACTTTAATTTTACCTTTTTCGATTTTATTTTGCTACATGAAAAAAATAATAAAATTTCAGTCTTAACATAAATTAAAAAAGATGTAAAAACAGAACGATAGACAATCCAAGTAACACCGACTTGCCAATTCACCACCGATCTTGCAAATTCAATATTAAATACGATATTTACACGCATTGCTTCATCAAAAATATCCACTATATAAGGAACACAAAAGCCCTGAGATCATCAGCTTGTAGAATCCAATAACTATTTCGGGTCTTTTGAGTTCCATATTTAGGATTTCCATATCGAGGATATTTTTGATCAAACATTGCGGGCCAAGCGAAGAAAGGTTCGCATACCTTATAAAAATGTCATAAAGAAAACTATTACAACTTGGCAACAGGTCAACATTTTTAGAATTTCGAGTTGAATTCGGACGTAAACGTTTCACCTACTTTTTATTAAAAAATAAGGTTTTTTCCGTACTTTTTGAGTGATTTTTTTTAATATTAAAATAGTGTGAGTTTCTTAAATACGTTTTCGTGCAAATGATAGAATTTAAAGAAATATTTTGTAAAATGAAATTAAACAATTCAATTAATATTCTTTTGAAATACTATAAGAGGCGGCCAAAAAAACAGCTTCTGATTCATGTTTAACAATCGGAAAGTAGAGAGTGTGCAAAAAATAGCGAAAAAATTGCATTTTCCAGTATCCGAATAATTACTAATATTGTTTATTTGCCTTTTAAAACTCTGAATACCGTACGCGAAAAAACTTTTGTTAAAGTTGCACATTTCTCTGCAGCATCCAAAGTGGTTAGTTCTGGATTTCGTTCCCGAATCCCATGGTAAACATTTTTAACCATTATTCCTTCTTTTAACGTTAACTGAGTTTTTTTTGTAGGCGGATAACTAGTTAAAGGTTAGTTAATATTCATAGTTTACTGAATTAAAAGCACTTACAACACAAAATCTTTATATACAATTATATACACTAAGTAAGATAAACTATAATATAATTGGCACAAAACAATATTTATATACTACTATTACTAGACATTTATAATATTTAGAAAATATCCTTTATTACAATTAAAATTTAAACTTACAAAATCTGTTCATAATCACTAATAACTAAATAAAATCATTGAACAGCACAAAAACCCTGTCGATACGCCTATTTTCAAGTCTCTTTAAGTTGTAAACTAAGGAATGTGTGTTGCCACTTTTATTGTCTTTTTGATAACAATGATTTTAATACATATTGGCGTGTTATTTTAGGTGCGATCGCTGGCTGGTAACTTATTTTCGCGAATTATGACAACGTGGCGATGAAACTTTTGGCCGGTTCACTGTTATTTGAGCGGAAAAGTATATCATAGGCTTAAAAATCATTTATAGTGTTAGATGTTTATTCAGCCGCTTCGTCGCTTGGGTGGCCGGTATTAAATGAGTCACTGACAGAAATTTTGGACTTTAGGCATACATAATAGGTCTATATTTTTTTTTTCAATTTTTGGAAGACTTCCCTTTTGCCTAATATTAAATGTTTGTAAATTCATCAACTGTGTTTTGGACAGCTATAGTGCTACTTACTTTGACAGATTTAAATTTCTAGACCCCTTCCTTTTTTTAGTATTTTAAAAGTGTTCAAGTTATAATAACTGTCCAATTTCAATTTTTTTGTGTCGTTTGCAAGACATAAAAGAACAACATTTTTTTCTTAGTCTAGGAGGAATCGGCGCATGTGTACCGAAAACTATTACACTTTAATTTTTTTTATACAATCCTCTTTAAATTGCCCTACTGATGATATAAATGCATGTTGTCATGGCGCCACCTAGTGCCTTATTTTTTAACCAATTGCAAGAAATTGTTATTTTTTAACTAGACATTTTTTTTCATATTCTTTATTGAAATACAAATAAAAAAGGTTCCATGACTTTTTACGATAAGGTAATATTTTTGGAGATATGAATTTTTAACAGTTTGAATCTCAAGTTTGGGTACTTTTGACCCATGAAAAATATATATTAAAAAATAATACAACAGAAAATATATTTTTTTTATTGCTTATACAGGTTTTTTGATTGTTTTTTACGCGCGCTTACACGTAAAATAAAGCTCCAATAGTTTTTGTAAAATTGATTTCAGGAAAAAACTTATAGAAACAAATTGAAGATAATTAAATTAATAATAACATTGCTTTCTTTAACAATTTTAATAAAGTTACTAGTTTTTACAATAAAAGATAAATAATGATTTAGGACACAGAGAAGGAGATGCAGCGTATGAGTCAGAGAGACGGCAATACTTAAAGGCAAGAGACGCATGCTTGTGAGCGCGCCCAATCAAAAAACCTGTATAAACAATAAAAAAAAATTAAATCTCAAATGAGGATATTATTAACTATTGTATAAAGGATAAAAAAATATGTTTTTTATGTTTTTTTTTAATATATATTTTTCATGGGTCAAAAGTACTCAAATTTGAGATTTTTCGAACTTTCAAAAATTCATATCTCCAATAATATTAACTTTATCGTAAAAAGTCATAGAACCTTTTTTATTTGTATTTTAATAAAGAATATGGTATAGTATTTTTCAAGATATAAGAAAATGACTAGACATATCGATTATCTCTGACTGCAATAAAAATCCTCGAAATTGGTCCTTTATGCCCATGCCAACCTAAGTGAGAACAGTTCAGGTCCGCACTAAGACATCATGAATACTTATATATTTTTCGGGTCAGGTAGAAATACGACCCTTTACGGTCGGGTGGGATAAGTAGGTCAACCTACCCTAATAGTACCATAATTTCGAGGGTTTTTACTACATTCAGAAGCAGTCGAGACTTTAAGTCATTTTCTTATATCTTAAAAAATACTATACTAGCCCGGCCCGTACATCAATTTTTGTTTAAGAGAGATGGGGGAGTACGGCGCGGGTGGCATGGAAGAGACAAAGATAAAAGTTGTTTATCCGAGATTGGGGTTTGAATTGTGGACGGACCGGACATTACGAGTACTTACTTTAACTACTTTATTTATATTGATAATGTTTCTTTAATACATGCTAAAAATTTGGGGCAAGAGGTTTTGGATCGTCGCGAATCGATCTCGAATGTCTGAATTTTGGAATTCCCAAAAAAAATTAAAACTTTTATGACATCTTGGTATATCCAAAGTCATACTTAATAAGGTGAAATGTAATTGCGAACAAAAAAGCTTCTATGATTTTTTTATGACTTTCATTCTGCTGCTCACCACAAAAGCAGCGTTGTTAACCAAACTTGCATTTTTTAATAGTACAAATTATACTGCACCGGTCTAGGGAGACGATGACATAGCGGTAAACAACTTTGAGTAGGTTCTTAAGGCACTATGATTTTTTTGTAAAAGTCCTTGAAGGATCCCTAAACATGAAAGTCAAGGTCTGACTGAAAGGTAGCGACCCATTACCAACCCATGATTTTTTTTAAAAGGAAAATTGCTTTATTTAAAATGTTTTTAAGGGATTTTGAAATTTTTAAGTTAAATATATAAGAAATTAAAAAATAAATATGCCAGATCTATTAGTCAAGTCTTAATGTTAACCACATTCTTGCAAAATAGTTTTAAAAAAAATCCAAAAACTATTTTTGAGGCACTTTGAGATTTTGGGAGAGTAATATAGGTACTTAAAGAAAAATAACCCCAAAAAGTCAGGTGGAATTTTTCACCTGCCAGATGATCGAGAAAGTATATAAATGCGTATAAACAGCATTATGCATAGCCTGGTGTTTTCTTGTTTCGTACACTTCAGAAATTTACCTGAAATATTGTCGTTTCGTACAGCGAATTATTTCATTAATTTTATGCTTCTCTTTTCTTACACCGACCATTGGTGACGATCCAAATAACCAATTAAATAAATACCATATTGAAAATTATTAAAATTTTGTTAATAACTTCAACATAGGGATAATTTAGACAAATTCAAAAGCCCTTAGTTCTGATCGGTTATGGTTAGTTCTGGTTAGTTAAAGCGGCTTTTTATTTTCCCTAATTATATTTCAGACGTGATAAATCACTAAAAGTAGGAACAGTAAACTTATCCGTTTAGGCCGCGAATCTGCCATGACCTAATCAAACGTAGGGATAATTTAGACAAATTCAAAAGCCCTTAGTCAGAGCTGTCAAAGTACTCTTAAATAGTACTTCAAGTACAAGTACCAAGTTTTTAATTTTTTAAAAATTACTTTAAGTACAAGTACCAAGTATTCATTAAAATGTACTTGCATTTTCAAGTAAATTGAAAAAGTACTTGAAGTACCACCCAAGTATTTTACTTGAAGTAAATCCATGTACTTGAAGTAAACCAAAGTACTTAAAGTAAAACAAAGTACTTGAAGTAAAACAAAGTACTTGAAGTACACCAAAGTATTTGAAGTAAACCAAAGTACTTGAAGTACATAAAAGTACTTCAAGTAAAACAAATTATACTTGTGAGTATTTTTTGTACGGAAGTTAGAGGGTTTATTCCTCAAAACGGGGTTTTTGAACAACTCCTAAAAGCTTTAAGGAGCGCTACGTCATTGGAAAGTAGGCCAGTCGGTAAAAACTATAGTTAGGAAAACACGTAGGGTTGCTAAGTGTCCCGTTTTAAGTCGGGATCTTATGCATCCGATATCCGAAATAATGTAAAATTTCGTATGTAAATTTATGGCAACAGGCCTACAATGCCGTTCTCGGGTGAGCGCTTGGGACTTAAACTATTATAGGAAATATTGGTTTTCCCCCAAAATGGGTTTTTTCCCTGTGGTTGCCAACGGGTTGGCGTTGGCACCCGTTGGCATCCGATACATCTGTCAAAAGCGAGTGTTTTCATATGGGTGCCTACAGCAGGTTGGCACCCAAAACCTATTCTTGGGAAATATTTTAATTTCCCATCAACACCAGATCAAGTCAGAACAACCTAACTTTTGATGTCGTTTCCATTTTATTAGTGGAATTTTTTGTTTAAGTTGCCTATTAAAATACAGGGGTTTTCGTTCAAATGAAGGTAATAATGAACGCATTCACAATACGAAATAGTTGGGGAACCGCTCCATCAAACGTCAAATCGCACCAATAGAATATTCTTGAACTGTCACGTTTTTGACATTTTCGGGAGTGATTTGGAAACTGTTTCGTATCCTGAATGCATTCGATAATAAAATTGTCATGAAAAATGGCTGTTAGTAATCATTATTAAATATAACAAATTGGGTATCAAAATAAAGGTTTTTACACTTGTTACACTTTTCTTGATGTTGGATCCAATTGAAATGAGCGCTGTAATGCAATACAATAGAAACAGCAGCGGTTGCGCGTATTTCTTGTTTTAACTTGTTTGTACGATTATCTAAGGGGTGTAAATTTAAGTACTTGGTTGATTTTTTACTTCAAGTACTTTCTTTACTTAAAGTACTTTTTTTACTTCAAGTACATCGTAATACTTCAAGTACTTAAATAAATACTTCAAGTAATTTACTTGGTAAAATCAAGTAAAAATCCAAGTATCTTCATAAAAACTAATCAAGTACAAGTACAAGTACCTGCTAATAAAAACTACTTGAAGTAAAATACTTGAAGTACAAAAAAGTACTTCAAGTAAAATTTTACTTGAAGTACTTCAAGTTTTGACAGCTCTGCCCTTAGTTCTGGTCGCTTATGGTTAGTTAAAGCGGCTCTTTATTTTCCCCAATTATATTTTAGACGTGATAAATTACTAAAAGTAAAAACAGTTAACTTTTCTGTTTAGATAGATAGTTAAAACATATATTATTAGAATATTTTAATATCACTTATTCAAATAAATATTTTATATCTGTGCAGCTTATATGTTAGCAATAAATATTTTGATATTTAGTTATAAATTTCATTTTATCACATTTTATAAACCATCAGAGACAGCAACCTACCTCATCAGTTTTTGGTGTACGAAACTAGATGTTGAAAACCGAATAATTAATTTGTGCACGAATTAAGAATACTTGGGGGAAATTTTTGAGGTGTATAAAACAAGAATAAATCCATAGCCTAATGGACGAGAGGGGAAGAGAGAGTATATCGGCTGTATCTCTCGTTCAAGGTTGCTGCAACGCGATTGGCTCTCGCGGGACCTCGTGACCTACAACCTAAGTCTTGCCAATATTCTGTTCAACTGTCAGCTTTAGCAATAAATTTATAGTATACGCATTATAGATTTCAATGTATGGGCAAAACGGCAGTATTTATAATTTTGTTTCATTCTCGTGGTTCGAGAATGAGAACGAGAATGTCGTAGTGGTTGGGGAAGATATAGATCTGTTGGTACTTTTGCTGGGTCTTATTCCCCTAAAAAAGAATATATATTTGCTAAAAGAAGGTCAAGGAACCGTCAAGAAGAGGATCTACAGCACTCGATTCTTAATTGATGGAGATGTAGTCAAAAATTGCAGGGAATCGATCCTCTTTCTGCATGCAATAAGTGGTTGCGATACTACATCAGCATTCTATGGCAAAGAAAAGGTTTAGTTTATACTGTTCATTAAAAAAAAACGACTTGCAAGATACGATAAGTATTTTCAAAACCCAGATGCCACATACGAGCAAGTAGTAGAAGCAGGAGAACGATTTATTCTTGCCTTGTATTGGGCTAAGCAAAGCGAAAAAAGTTTGAATGAGTTACGGTATACTCACTTTAACAAATATATTGGTCTGAGGACGAATACAGTGATATTATCAAAGCTACCACCTTCACGCAGCTCGTCAGCATTCAATGCGTACTTTTCATCAAGTTTAATTATGGCAAGGAAACGCATTGAACCCAGAAAACTGGGGCTGGAAAAAGAATCATAGCTTTTTATCCCCCGTATATAGCACAAAGTCACCAGCGCCACAGTCGATACTTAAAATAGTACCATGTAGCCGCAAAAAACGGTGCAGAAAAAGATGTGGATGTGTAAAAGTTGGATTGCGTTGCTCCACCATGTGCATACAGTGTCAGGGCCTTAGTTGCTTCAACAAAACTCCAGAAGATGATAATAATGATACTGATTTGTTTTAAATTAAAAAGTCAACTTTGACGCAGCATACTTTGGAAACTATAACTCGTATCAAAATGAATATTAGAGCTTATTTGTAGGTAATTTAGTAATAAACAATTCAGTCTTAGACTAATTTGTCCTAGCTAGTGTAGTTTTTCTAAAAATTGAGAAAATCTGTAAAACGGGACACATTTCAAGGGCGCGAGGGGAAAGCCGGTTTCAGGGGGGCGGGAGAATCGTCCAATTGAATGTACTCCTATATAGTTATAATACAGCAGGAGTTTAAAAAATATATAAATTTTGCCGCAATGAAATCCAAAATAAATATATTATTACTTTGCTACTATTACTTATTACTACTTTCTAATAAGTTTTCGATGGCAATAAGGCTCCCGGTAATTTTAAAAAGCAATAACCTGACAGTTCATGTTACTCCTGGCAAAAACTGTCAAGAAATATTAGGTCACAGTATATAGATTAATTGATTAACAGTGTAGGGTAAATCTTTCCTTTATGATTTCTCCTTCTTAAGTGGTCCTCTTTGTGTGTCTTGTACTAAAAGTCATTAAAATGTTTTAATAATTTTTTTTTTAACAGAGCCTATTGACCCACGTTACGATAAAAAAATATATTAGATAAGAGAAAAACATACTAAAACAACACGACAACCAAAGTGAACCAAGTTTTGCAAAATAACCAATTGAGGTAAGGTTTTAATTTTGACACATTCTGTGAGTCGTAGGTATACGTGAACAACTTTTTAGGGATTAAATATAATAAAACATGGCTCTTGAATGAACTCTTAAACCAAATTTATTTTAGATGAGGTATCAACTCTGATAGGTTTTTTTAATCATCACAGGTGAACCAGAATAAGTATAAAAATAGACTTTTTTACTTTTTGGATATGAGACAAGTAATAAACCAACGGTCTGACAATCTGTAACTTTTTGAATATTTGAATAAGACATAGGTACAGGGTTTTCCCGATAATTGCGCACCCCTTTAAAATCTTTATTTTTATAGATAGAAAAAATAGTTTATATGAAAGTTGCAGGATTTTTCATGAAGATTTTCATGGTGTAAGATAGAAAAACAAATGATGATCGGAAAATTAACAAACCACTATCAACTTCGTTATTTTAAATGGAAATCTCTGTAAATATATATAACTTATCTATTCGATAAAGAGTTGCAAGTTATTTGAATTTAAAATCTGTTCTTATAAGCCATAGTTAGCCATGGATACAACCCAAAATTGACTTCTGTCAAATATTTATATTTTTGTTTGGTTTCCAAGACGAACCATGGCTAATGCGACTTAACTTTGCCAAACTTTGGGTTGTATCCATGGCTAACTATGGCTTATAAGAACAGATTTTAAATTCAAATAACTTGCAACTCGTTTATCCGAACATAGATAAGTTATATATATTTGAAAAGAGGAAGATTAGCAGAATTTGAATTTTTAATCATATACAGGGTGTTCCATTTAAAATAACGAAGTTGATAGTGATTTGTTAATTTTCCGATCATCATTTGTTTTTCTATCTTACACCATGAAAATCTTCATGAAAAATCCTGCAACTTTCATATAAACTATTTTTTCTATCTATAAAAATAAAGATTTTAAAGGGGTGCGCAATTATACGGGAAAACCTGTACAATGTTTTACTATTCGAATAAATTTTGATCAGTAGAATATAAAAATTTAAGTCTGGCATACTCCCTCAAAATATTTGTTGCAATGGTAAATTTTCTATACAAGGTATAAAAAATTGAAGGTCAAAATTTTTGGTTTTTATCCCACTTTTAAATGGAATTGGTCTGGCAGATTAATACTTGACCAATTTTTTTTTCAAAACTATTTTTCTAAAAATTTGTTAGGTTGATGTATAAGACATAAGTACAATGTTTTACTATTCAAGGCGTTTTGATCAGTAGAATATAAATATTTAAGTATGACCTCTATTTTTGACACAACTGATTGCCAGACTACCCTCAAAATATTTATTGCAATGATAAATTTTCTATATGTATAAGGTATAAAAAAATGAACTTAAATTTTTTGGCTTTTAATCCTTTTAAATAAAATTGGTCTGGCACATTAATTAATAATAGTAATACTCCATTAATTATCGAATTTTTTATTGATTTTTTTATTATTCCTTATTGTCAGTTATGTTAAAAAAAAACTCGAGCTTAGCAACAAAGGACTTTCTTAATCGTGGTCTGACAGAATTTTGGGCAAGTATTAATGTGTCAGACCAATTTTATTTAAAAGTGGGATAAAAACCAAAAATTTTTACTTTTTATATTTTTATACCTTATACATATAGTAAATTGATCATTGGAATAAATATTTTGAGGCTGGTCTGGCAAAAAGTTGTGTCAAGAATAAGCGTGCCAGACTTAATTTTTTATATTCTACTGATCAAAGCTCTTTCAAATAGTAAAACATTACAAGACTTATGTCTTGTACATGAATTTTACAAAAAAATAGAAAAAAATATTTAAAAAAAAATGGTCAGTTAGTTAGTTACAGATTGCCAGACCATTGGTTTATTACTTGTCTAATATTCAAAAGTAATAAAGTCTATTGTTATACTTATTCTGGTTCATCCTCTTTTACGACGGTTGTCGCTTGGACTATAACGGGGTTTTTAAGGAGTCAGTTATAAAAAAAAGCATAAAAGAACGCAATAACCAAAATGATCAGACAGATGTTATTTTCAGCAGGTGCTCCTTTGGAGAAATGTTATTTTTATAGAAGTGTTTTTTTTTAACTTTTTTTTACTTATGCCATAATTCCAATCCTTTAGCTCTTAAGACCTGTTATTCCACAAACTGCTCTTAGGTTGGACTTGAATAAGAACTTTAAAGGTCTTAAGCATCTATTCACTGTCATCGCGCTTCTTTCTCAATGACCAATGCATGACCTGCATCTTTGCATAGCCGTACTACGATTCGCAGTATCTCTTTTAAGCACGTAAGACAAATATACGAAGCGTCCTCATTTCCTCTGACCGACTAAACCCTGCTGCGATGCTTATACTTGGTGGCCTTCTCCGTAGCGGTCCCACCTTTGTCAAGCCCATGCAGGCGGCAGCAGTCAACGCGCGTTCGCTTGAATAGAAATTGCCGTGTCCGAGCGTCGCTCTACCGAAACAGGTGTTTTAAAGAGTGGATTAAATTTTGTTAAACAAAGTTTATCTTCGTTGATTAGTTTCGAAAAAGTTTTTAAGCGCGCCCAATGATGACCGAAACCGTCGTGAACGTCCAGGAAGCGCCGAATAACAATGCCGCGCCAAATAAGCCTCAGGGGGGAAACGACCAGCCCCTGTCGTGGATTAAAATAAATTTGGATTATTTTAAAACTACGCCTGGATTGTTAAAAATAGCAGAGTTTGTAAGTAGTCTATTTCTTTTATTTTTTAAAAAAGATTTATTTCAAACTTTACTTGAAATACTTCCGCCTGACCTTATTTTCTTATACAATCTGTTTAACATACGACAGAAACTAGTAATTGTATTTACCGGCGTAAACAATCATAATTTAGTATTTATTAGTAAGTATATATTTTATACTTGCAGTAAATAAAACGTAGCTGGTTACAGTGGCGCAGCCTAAGGTGATGAGTGGGTAGTTACCCCTTGAATTACCCCAAAGTGTACCTACCATTAAATGTTTTTGATAAATGAATTTTTACTACCACAAAGTCTACTTTATTGCTATTATTACTGGTAACTTTTGTACAGGGTGTCCCAAAATCGAGCCTTATCATTGGGATCTCGAAAACCTGAAGAGATACGAGGGCGGCTAAATGGAGGCAAAGTTGCGCAATTTGATGCCGATTAAAATGCCACTTTAGAAGTTTAAAAATTTCGAATACTTTCGAAGAAAAAACGAATATTCGCGATTTCATTTTTATTTTTTTATTACTCTATTTGAATAGATGTAACAAAATAAATTTCATATTCCCATTGCTACTTTTTCTGTTTTATAAGAAAAGGTTACTAAATTTACACACCGACGTTTCGTCTCTGAGCTGCCATCATCAACTTTGTTTTTTTAAATAAGGTCCTGGATTTAAATTTAAGATTTTAAGAGCTTTTAAGATCTTAAAACCAATGATGTATCGTACTTATTCGAAAAATTTATATTGATGGCAATTTCTATAAGAAATCATGTGTTAGAGAGAGACATATATTACATTGTTGGTAGGAAAACATTAAAATATAATATAATTTTTTCGAATAAGTGTGATACATCATTAGTTTTGAGATCCTAAAAGTTTTTAAAATCCGTAATAAAAAGCCAGGACCGTATTTAAAAAACAAATTTGATGATGGCAGCTCAATGACGAAACGTCGGTGTGTAAATCGAATAACACAAATAGAGTCGTAAAAAAATAAAAATAAAATCGAGAATATTCGGTTTTTTCCAAAAGTCTTTGGAAGTATTCGAAAGTTTTAAACTTTTAAGGTGGCATTTTGATTAGCAACAAATTGCGCAATTTTGTCTCCATTCAACAGACCTCGTATCTCTTCATGTTTCCAAAATCCCAATAATGAGGCTCAAATTTGGGACACCATATATACAGTAAAAGTCACAAACACCATATTAAAATCAGACGTTTTTTCTCCTATTAAGTAACGAATTTCATCAACTATCATTATCATATACTTAGGAATGACCCTACTTATTTCGTTTAAGAGTCCATTCGCGCCGCGAAAATTGGATCCAATTTGGGGTTAGTTGTGGTTAGTTGTGGTTAGTTATCGATAATTTTCAAAAACTACATAAAAACCAACACTTAAAACTAGGCTTCTGCTGTAATAGTTTTTAAATTTGGATTTAGATTTTAATATTTCCTTGAGTGAAAGTCACCCTAAAATCGGTTATGTTTAGATACTATTTTTTCTACACTTGACTCATATTTTAAAAATCCGTTACAGCAGAGGCATAGATTATTTTTTTACCTTTAAAATGGTGTATAATTTATGTCATTTAAGTGAAAAATAGTTACCGAAAAACGTTATTTCCTGTAGTCTTGCAATCGGAAACAACATCGCACCGATACACCGAATTTGGAAGAACCTAAATAAAAAATAATAATTTTAATGCGGCTATACGAAAATTGTGGTAGTGGGAGTTTTTTAGTCTCCGCCAACCGTCTCCGCGTCCTTTCGCCCGACCCCTAAGATGTAGCGTAAATGCACTCTTAAAATGTGACTAAAAAAACCGAGTGAGTTTTTTTCGCTTTTGGCTTGGGCCTAGCGTGGTATTACAAACTTGCTGTTGGGCTCCGAAAGGATAAAACAGAAGGTCTCAGGCTACGTTTTGGTAGCAAATCTGTTGCCCTTTTTCAAGATATGGAAAATTTACAAGCAATACAAAAATTATTAAAAAGTAATAAAAACTAAAATTACTTTAATTTGAATTTAGAAATATTTGAGAACTAAATCTACCAAAACAGAACAGGTGTTTTTAAAGTTTGCATGTAGTTTTTTCTTCTGCAATTTTTCTATCTGCTTACGCGTAGTTTTTAGTTTTTTAAAATGGCTGCAATTTTTCTTTTTTGCGGAAAATACGACAGCGCTTTTTTATTGCAGGTTTCTAAGGTACCAGCCAGGGCTGTCGGTAATTGAATTAAAATAATTGAAAAATCATATTCAATTATTTCTCAGTTGGGTTACTTTAATTCAATTACTTTCCAGAAAAGGTAATTGACTTTGGATTATCAATTAATAGGATTATGTAATCGTAATTGGTAATTGATTTTCACGAATCCCAAGTAGTTCAATTACTTAGAAAGTAATTCAATATTACTTAGAAAGTAATTTGATTACTTACAAAGTAATTGATACCAAAAATTTAATTACCTTGCTGTATGGAAAAACTGCCGGAATTTTGGTCAGCCAGAAAGAGTATTTTGAAACACGGCGGGCCGCTTTGAGTTGGTTAATATATGTGGTAATTTAAATAGAGTAATTGCTTAAATATTTAATTACTTTTAGTTTTAATTGATAATTAAATTACTTTTAACAAACATGCTAGTAATTGATAATCGTATTTTACTACTACTTAGAAGAGTAATTGGTAATTGTAATTGAATTACTTTTTAAAGGATTTTGCGACAGCTCTGGTACCAGCCTTAAAATATTATTACATTATACAACTTAAGCCAAAAGGGCGTCAAGAGTTTAATATAGCGTTTTGAGCTAGCTTTAAAACAAAGGTGTTTTGGATGACTAGAGATGCAGAAAAACATGTTTCTAAAAAACATGCCAATTAGTAGTAAGTACCGTAAAAGTGTTTTCAGCGTTTTGGTTTGATTCCTAACGCTATTTTTGCACAAGATACGCATTGTGGAGGTCAAAAATACATATTTTGTGAAAGAGTCTGGGGCTGGGGGTAACTGATTATGCCTGCCTTGTCGCTTTTCATTTTCAAATACTTGAATGGGCCCGTAAAATAAATTTGGTATTTTTTAATAAATTTTAATATTTTTGTATAGTTTAGAGCCAAACGATAGAATACTCAAAATTTACTGGCAATAGGCGTATGTAAATACCCGAGTTATTTAAAGGAAGAAGTAAACAAGACTTAAATACCTTAAATACCCTAACATCGAAAGTATTTGCTTTAAAACTTTTAAACCACTATGACTATACAATACAGTTTTTTTATGCGGTAAACCGAGGTGAACAAACATCTAGACTATGCCAATGGTTACGATATGTTATGCTTTTTTTTACCTGATAAAAGCGGCCTTTCTACGTTGAACTATTTTACATACTAGACCTATAATTTAAAATTCCTTAGATACCACAGAGACTAGATATGGTTTCTATATTGATATTTTTCAAATTAGTAACTTGATCGAATTAACGGTTTTGTTAAGTAATACCATACAAAATAAAAATATAGAATATAGAAATTACATATAGGGTAAAGCAAAAATCTTTTATGGTGTTTTTTAATGGCGTAATGCCATTCTTTATTTGTAAAACTAGTACGTATAAAGTTAATTTATATTCTATTTTTTGTTGTTACAGCTCATAAGGGATACAAATATGAAAATAAAAATAATTTAGCTAATGAAAAATGTAATTAGTGTAATTCTCAATAGAATTATCGTGTAAGGTGTGAAATAGGTAATATTATTAGGTAGATATAAATTGTAAATAAAAAGGTTGTATGGTTCTGTATACGGGGTCAGAAAAAAAAATTTAAATGCAAAAATTTCAGGAGGTTATATTGGTGGCTATAGTTTACGCTAAGGATATTCTAAAACGCAAGTTTAGCACTAAGCCCAGCTTAAAGCACAGTTTTTGTGACTAAAAGTTCTTTTCTATTTTGTTTATATATAGGTTGCTTTAAAACATACGCGTAAAAATTAAAGGAGATACTCAATGTGTTACTAAAGACACGATAACACTAAACTAAGCAGCTGTCGACTGTATCTAGGTGTTTCAAGACGAACGAAACCCAAGAAAAGTTGTTCGTGTGCTGTTTTGAAAAAATAAGTCATGTTCCAACAGTGCCCTTAAAGAAACGTAGAAAGGACAATTCTAAATGGACCATTTGTTTACCCTAAGTTGTCGGTAAAATAAGAAAAACAATCGCCATCGGATCATTCTTCATCAAGATAATGCCAGCTGTCATACATCTCGTCTAACCGTTCTGTTTTAATTTGTCATTAAATAATTGTTTTTGTTCCCAAACGTCAAGAATAAATTGCGTAGACAACAGTTTTCGTGGGCAGAAGAAACGTTGGAGCATTAAAAAAAGCGTGTTTTAGAGGTTTCTCAAGCGGAATAGAAAAATGCTTATCCCAGCGGTTGGAACGCAAGTATATAAACTATACCTAAAGGGGAATATTTGCAAAGAAAAATATTGTTTTTTTATTATTAAGCTCAAAATAAACCTATTGTTCCTCGTACCTCCATACCCTTAGCTATTATAATCAAAATGTTGTACTTCGGCTTTTATATTCATTTTTGCTTAACTAACTTAATTTTCGCGCCCCATTTTTTAAAACCCCCATATAAAACTTACGGCCTCCCCGCCTAACAATCAGCACATGGAGCGAGAGAGGAAGGTAGTAGAGCCTTTGCGGCTTTAATTCTCACACGCTTGTTTGCATGGCCGAACGGCAAGGCTGCCTCTAGTAATGTCTCTGTGGAGAAAGAGGTGTTTTCTCGTTTCGTACACTCGCGTTTCGTACACTTCAGATATTTACCTAAAATATTCTCGTTTTGTACACTGAACTATTTAATTCATTTTATGTTTCTCATTTCGTACACCGACCATTTTGTTAATAACTTCTACGTAGGGATAATTTCGACAAATTCAAAAGCCCTCAGTTCTGGTCGGTCATGGTTAGTTCTAGTTAGTTAAAGCGGCTTTTTATTTTCTCCAATTATATTTCGGACAAGATAAATACCATATTGAAAATTTAGTTAATAACTTCTACGCAAGGATAATTTAGACATATTTAAAAGCCCTTAGTTCTGGTCGGTCGTGGTTAGTTCTGGTTAGTTAAAGTGGCTTTTTATTTTTCCAAATTCAAAAGCCCTAAGTTCTGGTCGGTCTTGGTTAGTTCTCGTTAGTTAAAGCGGCTTTTTATTTTCCACTAAATTATTAAAATTTTGTTAGTAATTTTTTCCGTAGGACTAATTTAGACAAATTCAAAAGCCCTCGGGCCTGGTCGATCATGATTAGTTCTGGTTAGTTAAAGCGACCGTTTATTTTTTCCAATTATATTTCAGACGTAATAAATCACTAAAAGTAGGAACAGTAAACTTTTCCGTTTAGGCCGCAATTCTGCCATGACTTAATCAATAATTTTTTTGGCTGCAATTTTTTTTGCTGTACGAAACAAAATGTCAAAAACTGAAATAACGAAGGAAATAAGAATATTTCCAAATAAAATGCGATGTTTAATTATTGAAAGCTATGATAAACTATGTGTTTTTGAAATAGCAATTTCGGATACTTACAGATTGACGAAAAAATAGGGGATTTGGTTTATATAGTTTTTCATGGAATTATGATCAGAAAAAATGAAAAGAAAAGCAAAATAAAGTATCGGCAGTTCGGATTTTTTGTTTTGCTTAAAAGATTACTGATGAATTCATAATATTTTTTAGGAGAATTTGTCTGTTAAGTTATGATAAATTTTTATCTGGACATTTTTCGATCCAGATAGACTTATAGGGATTTTTATTGGAACCTAATATTTTCTATTAGACTTTTTCCACATGGGTATCTCCAACCGTTTTTAAGTAATAATTCAGTTATCACTTGATAATGTTTGGAGATACGTAACTAACCGGAACGTTGTATACAAATTAACAAATAAAGACAATGGAAGTCCAAGATTTTAGTGATATTGTCAAACATTTCCAAGGAAATATATTTTTTTATTTTTACCATAATGCATCTCACGCTGTTTGCTATGATAATTAAAAATATTGTTTATCTTTTAGTGGCAAGCTTGCGCAAAACTTCGTAAATGCTCTCGTATATAACACTGGAATGATAATAAGCAAGCATCTTATTATTAGAAATGTGTAAATAAATACCAAGGTCGACTTAAAAGTCGCATCTCAGCTTTTTCACATTTTCGTAAAAAATAAGTTATTCGAAAGAGGAAAATGCAGTTAATAGAAATCTATAAATATTTATATCCCGGTGTGCTGTATTAAAGGGGCTTTTCTAAATCTAAACTATTTTAATTACCTATTCCCTGATCAAACTCATTTCAAAAACGTGTGATTTTAAAAATGTTAACGAACAAATTTTTACCATCATTATGAAAAAAAGGATTTAGAGTTCGCTCAATTTTATTTAGATGTAATATTTTATCCAACCAAAATCTTTTATGTAAAATATGGACCAGGTTGCTATCCAAACATTTTGTCTTCTTTTTTAAAAAAGACAATAGATCTTTTTGAAAAGTTTTTTGCATTAATATAGACAGATTTGTAAAAAACTTGCCAAGTCAAAAAAGAACTTGCTCTAATTTTAGATGTCCTCTTCAAAAAAAAACAATAGATCTTTTTGAAAAGTTTTTTGCATTAATCTAGACAGATTTGTAAAAAACTTGCCAAGTCAAAAAGAACTTGCTCTAATTTTGTATAACATTTGAAAGGCACCCGCCTTTAAAGGTAAGAATTTGGGCCCCCATATTTTACATAAGGGTTTTTGGTGGAATCTCTTTTTTTCTCTAAGTTTAATGAATGCATACAATACCAACATACGAAAATTAACTTTTTTTTATCAAAAAATAATAATAATAATAAAAGTTTTAGATGAGTGGCAGCCACCTCGAGATAGGCGCCCGTCAAGGGCGCCCATCTCGCCACCGCCGCGCATAATCGGCCATGATTTTTTTTTATTAATAAATTTTTTAATAACAAAGGTAATACATGCATGTAATATACGTTTTAAATCGAGTATTTTTTGCATATTATTTAATTTGATAAAGTATAAATGTTACGTTTTAGTAGGCCTGCTATGCGCGGTATTTTTGTAACTACGATTTTATTGTTGAGAACATTTATTTTAAGTATAATCATCCGCAAATAAGGATGTATAGTTAATTTACATTCCACATTCATGTCTCTTTTAAATAGCTAATATTTTCATATAGAGAAAATATAGAATTTGACACAAATTCCACTACAAAATTGATATTTAAAAAAAAACGTAATTCTTGGATCAAAAATCCTTAAACCTACTACTTTGCACAAAGTTTCCGGGGAAGTACCCCTGGACGTTTTCGTTAAGGGGTATTCTATACTCCTCAAATCCCTTAGTGTGTGGGGGGAGGCCGCAAATTTTAAGCCCCGCCAAGGGCGCGGCCATACCTAGATACGGCCATGGATACTAAGTGCAATAGATGACCTTGATTTCTCATATTAGTCCAGTAACTGAAGACCGAAAAGTACCCAAAGCTGTTAATAAATCTGTACAGTTTTCATTTGTGGCGCAATTCGTATGTCTTTGCGGATGCTTTCGAGCGAGAAAAAGTTTATCACGATTTCGACGTGGGAACCCGCTGAAAATGGCCCCCTTAAAGTCCCAAAAATGAATTTTCCGCAAATATCTGTCAAGATATGCGAATTAGAAAATTTTTCTTCAGACAAATAATGAAGATCACCTTGAAATCTACAAAAATGGTTCCTACCATTTTTTCGAAAAAAAATATTTTTTCAAAACGGCCGTCGAAAAAAATTTATAACATTCCCCCCTTTTTTAGATGGCTAAACGGCTAAAAATGCAGTTGGGCAAAACAATTTTTTATCAAAACGCAAGAAAGATGTGTGGGATCATTGAACACTCATTATAAAAAAGAAATGTTAATAACAAACCATTTTTTTCAAAAATATTAATAAATTAACAAGATACTCTCAAAATATTGTAAAAGACTTTGACCGCTTTTTTTAATATTCTAGAAAAACGAAATCATATGCAAATAGGTACGGGTTTTCCCCTTCCGATGAACTTTGAATGATTAAAAATGTACATTAGTCCGAGTAATGGAACAATGTCCGTCCGCTTATAAGTGAATCCATGAAGATAGCGCATCCTAGAGGTAGAGACCAGCTGAATGAGGGGACTTTGGGTCCGTATCTCGAAAACTATCAATTTTTTTGAAAAAAATAAAAGAACCATTTGTGTAGATTAAAGGCTATCTTTATTTTTTTGTCTCAACAAAAATTCTTCATCGCATATTTTGCAGATATTGGCGGGAAACCCTTTCCCACCTGTTAATGTTGATAAACTTTTCGCTCGACAGCATCCCGAAGACCTAAAATTGCGCCACAAAGAAAATATAAAAAAATACTCTTTAATAAATAACGGTTTTGGGTAGAAATTTTCTACACCTTTGCTATCTGTCAATACCACCATGATTTTAAGAAAAAATTAAAATTAACAAAATTATGTGTAAAATTATTTATTTAAGTTGTCGTGCTGGTTGAAATCGTAAATAAACCATTTCTTGGGAAATTTAATTTTTATCTTAAGGAAATATAAGGACAAGTAAGAAATTAGATTTAAAAATCAGTTTATTACTAAACCGTTACCATTAATGCACATTATTGGCAGTAATGGCACACCAATACCTTGTACAGTTTTAATTATGGCACCGTGACAGTTAGGTGTGATAATGATCTAAATTCGTCTTGGAGATGTAATGTTTAGTAAGCGAACATTTGCCACAGTTAGTTAAATCAGTTAATAAAGTGATATTTAAATATAAAAGAAAAAGTTTATTTTTGTTTTGTTTGTATTGTCTTTATAATTTTATTATGAGTTGTGACATCATTTTTTTAACTCTCTTTGATGGGACATATTATGTATTTATATTGTGTGGTCAAAAAAAAAATTATATACAGTATTCCTCATAATGCTTATATTAAACTTTTAATATATCCAGTGGTGTAGTTATCGAAGGGCTAGGCAGTGCAGGTCACCAGGGCCCCCAAGCCCATGGGCGCCCTCAAGTTTTTTTGAAGGTAACTACCTTCAAAAAAATTTAATAAATATTGAAATCACCAGTGGCGGCTTGTGGTCAATCTTTCGGGGAGGTCATTAGTTAAAATTTCAAATGCATATGGCTTAACTGATTTTTAGTTAAAAAAAACAATTTTAGGCACGTTATTTCACACAGACGTTTACTCAAAAAAAAACTAGAAAGAAAATTCAAAAATAAATGATTTAGCAAGATTATTTTATTTGAAGAATTATATTTCTATTTATTAAGAAACATAACAATATAACAAATAATATGCATCGACATCTGTTTAAACAAAAAAATTGCACAACATATTCTAAAAAAAAATCTCACACCCGATAGTAAGTAATATCGCTATGTCAGAGGTATGACGGCAACTTATAGGTTAAAAATAAGCATATTTATATGATAAAAAATAAAAAGGGTTACTTAACTTACCTAAATAGTCATAACTTTTAGTTCAATCCTTCTGTCTTTAGCACTTGCAAAATGATTGATTACTTCTTCATGTAATTTACAATATTATTTATAAAGACCTTTTCATTACTTAATATGGCCAACGCAGAGAGTCTACCTTTCCCCATTGTGTTGCGTAAAAATGTCTTTATTCTATTTAATGTAGAGAAGCATCTCTCGCTCTCTACAGTTGTCATCAGTAATGTACACAAAATTGTCATCAAATGCATTGTTTCCAAATTTACATTACAAAAACATACACCAACAAAAAATAAATTCCTAAAATCGTATATAATTCGTTTTATAATAACCGTATAACAAACAAACACCTTGAAAAATGCGTAATTTTCCTCTTCGCGGCTGTTGACCCAGATCATGCGATTACACTGCTTCGGAAAGCAGCCAAATCGCCCAATCGTAAATTAGATCGGGAAAACTCGACTCGGCTCCGTTTAAAACAATGCGGTCAATGAAGGCAGGCAGCCCGGTTTTTGCCAACAATGAAACACCGACGAGTCAGTTTGGAGTCAGTACGATCAATGGAGTTATATGGCTGAATAATAAAATAAAGATTGAATTTTTATTTTATTTATATCATTATTATGTTTTAGTTCAAATATTTGTCAAAAACATTGGGAGGTCATTGACCAAATGACCAATGCAAGCTGCCACTGGTAGTAGAATAATTACTAGCATTTTGGTTTCAAAATGGAGCATATTTTAATGAGCGAGTTTATAAGCATGACATTGACATATCACAGCTGTTGTTTGATCAATTCTAATAAATACAATTTTACTTCCCTACAAAACATCTCAAAGCAGCAGTTTATAAGAAAGCAATGCAGCAGGCTGTTGTTTGTCTTTTAAAAATTACATTTTACTTCCCTACAAAACATCTCAAAGCAGCAGTTTATAAGAAAGCAATGCAGCAGGCTGTTGTTTGTCTTTTAAAAATTACAAGTCGACAAATTTAATAAAGGTTGGCCTATAAGATATGCAAAGCTAAAGACAGAAAGACTTCACAAAAGAGAAACATAAAAAGCATCGCATCTTAAAATATTCGATCCGAGCTAGAAGATTCGTTGCCTGTAGCCGTCTAAAAATATTTTTTGTGGTTTTTCTTTTAAATTTGTTTTAGAGATTACCTTCTATAGATATTTGTTTTAATTTGTATATTGAAAGTAAAAATAAGGGGAACACTTTAACCAAGGACTATATTACATATTTCTAAAGTGTTTATAATTTATGTAATTGTTCTTAGGGATATTGTTTCTTCCACTTCTAAAGTTTTTCTCTTATTATCATAAAAGTAAAACATTCATTACTTAGTGTCGATAATGTAGAAGGAGTATAAATTTTGGTAGATCTAGTTCCTATTAAAATTGAAATTCGCTGACCTGTAGCTATGATTTTCAGAAAAACTTTGACGCTTATATTTGATGTCACTGTTATTTTAAATGGCTGAGCTTGATCTCAGTTAAGACACGTGTATTTGGTGTTTTAAATTCTCTTTTTTTATCTCTCTCCTCTCTACATTCATCTTGTAGTCCTTGTAATAGTCACATGCACAGTATTGTATTTGATCTGAAGTCTCCTTTCCAGTAAATATTTAGTATATATAAATTCAGGTAAATATTTTATCAGATATAAAACCAATGTTAAACTCGAGTTTGTTATAAATAAAATATAATCCTAAAGAATTTTCACCGAGTTTCTTGGAAAATCGCTTGCTTATTTAAATATTTAATAAAAGAAAAGTCTCCAGTCGTTTACTCAAGGTAACAGGCTTACCCGGCATTTTATTGATGTTCTAGTCTGATATAGGCTAATATGTTAATTATTTATGCATTTTATTATTTTAAATAGGAAAAAAGCTTGTTTAATAGTAGGTATCGATCGATACAGATATTGATATCGGAATATCGGCACATCGGCAACCAGTGGCTTATGTTTGGGGGACCAAGAGGGCCAAAGCCTCCCACTGTTTGAAACACAATACAAAAGTTGAGAGATAACTTATTTTTATTTACCTACATTGTTTCATTAAATTTTTAAATTAAACAGTTAGGCCCCTCACTTTTTGTAGTCAATATACGCCACTGTAGGCAATTGTTGCCAATTCTCTGTGTCGTGTCGTGTCGGTAGGAATATTGCCCATATATTGGCAAAAATAAAATAAAATAAACTGTAATACATTGTATTGGTAATAATTTATCTATTGCTGACTATAACTTTATATATCTGATTTAGTAAATGCGTAAGTGCATTGATCTTATAAAACATACTACTGTGATTAAAAACTAAGGTGAATTTTGTTATAAAATGAAAAATCTTTATTTATTCTTCCAAATCTATTTTGTCGCCTATAACATAATCCCCCTCCGATAAAATACACTTGTGCCAACGTTTTTTTCAGTCCTCTATATGCATGCCAAATAGTCGTCTTCAGGTATGGAATTCAATGCACGTAGCGATTCACGTTGAATCTCTTTAATTGACTTAAAACGGTGTCCTCGAAGCGGTCTTTTGAGTTTTGGGAACAGCCAGAAGTCACACGGAACTAAATCAGGCGAATACGGCGTCTGAGCAACGACCAAATGCAGTGTGAGATAGCGCATTATCGTGATCCAAAAACCAAAAGTTGTCCCACAATTTCGGTCGTTTCTTGCGAAGTTGTGAATGACATTCAAATCAGGGCCGTATCTAGGTATGGCCGCGCCCTTGCCGGAGCTTAACATTTGCGCCCCCCTCCACACACCGGGGGATTTGGGACTATGGAATACCCTCCAACGAAAAGGAGGATTCTGGGGGTTATTCCCCGGAAATTTTATAAAGGTAAAGTGCAAAGTTGTAGGTTTAAAGGTTTTTGAGCGGAGAATTTTGTTTCTTTAAAATACCAATTTTGTGGAAGAATCTGTGTCAAGTTCTATATTTTCTTTATATGAAAATATTAGCCTACTATTTGAAAGAGACATAATTTACATAAAACAACTGTTTGTATCTGACTAAAAGAAGTGAAATGTAAATTAACCATACATCCTTATTTGCAGATTATAATACTTAGAATAAATTTTCTCAACAATAAAATCGTAGTTACAAAAAAATACTGCACATAGCAGGCCTACTAAAATGTAACATTGGTACTTTAATAAATTAAATAATATGCAACAAAAAAAAACAACTAGTGCTGCCCCAAACTTATAAAATACCAATTTATCCGCAGTTTAAATATTAAAAAAATTCAAAGAGCTACATTCTCGCTGTAGGTATCAGAATAAATTGATATTTTAGTAATAATTCATACATTTTTCGGTCTTAATATCTTAAAAATAATTCAATTAATTATTTAAGTTAAATATTTGTTATAAAATAGTTCTATTGTAATTTATTTATTTAATTAATTTTGTCAATAAAAAATTATAATAATATGACTACGGTACTGTCTGACTAATGAAAAAAATCTTTTCATAGCCGATTTTGCGCCCCCCAGGTAGCTGCACCCTTGGCGGGCGCCCATTTCGCCACAGCCTAAATACGGCCCTGATTCAAATAATACTCCGTATTGACTGTTTGGCCGGGTGTTTATTTATTGAGTTATACAAAACAATTTTTTTTATGTTTTTATTATTATTCCCAAATGTTTTAAACATATTGTACCAATGTAACTTTTTCTCATAAAAATTGTTTAAAGCAGAATTTAGTTTTAATAAATAAACAATTTATTGATCAAATATAAACCTTTATTAATAATTTAAAAATATTACAACTTAACAGTATTACCTTATAAATATCTAATTTATAAGGTCTATAAAGCTAAAAAATGGCTGTTTCTTTTGTAGGTCACAAGCACAGGGGCGTATTTTAAGCTGTATTTTCACGATCTAGCCGCTTATCAAGTCTTATAAAGCCGGAGTATCATGCGTCCGATTTCCGACGATCCGATGTACAAAAATTTTTAAAATTTTGTGTCGGAAAACTTGCATGTCTCATTGATCCCAATTTCGGATCCGATATCCAGTCAAAAAAAAGAGCATTCTGAAGGTCAACCTGTAAAACTGCAACGAAAAGAAAAGGAAATAAACGAACTAAAACTTTTTCAATAATTTTAATTTTGCTATTTGCGATTATTGTTATAAAAACAGATATCTTTGGTAATTCTTAGCGGAATTAAAATATTATTTAATGGAAGAGGAAAAACTGGTTGTTGAGTATAAGGTAAATTTATGCTAAGGTTAAAAGTTTTTAAAGATTTTAAATTATAATTTTTCATTTTATAAAATTACCCCGACAAAATATATAAAGTAAGGTTAGAAAACCAGAAAGAAACGTCCCACATCGTACAAAGTTAAAATTAATTTAACTCCATCCGACGTCGGAAGAAATGTTAAAATATTCGGATGAAAAATGGCGCCAAAATGCTCTGACCAATCAAAATAATTTCGGATGATCGGATCGTCGGAAATCGGACGCATGAGACTCCGGCTTAAGCCTGCCTGTTATGATGACGTCATTATTTTGTTAGTTTTGCCGCAAAAATGCCTGTCTTTAAAGTCAGACGTATGCGTGATTAAATTAAGAAAAACCACATAAAGTTTAAAAGTTAGAAATATTTATATGAATATTAAAGGTAAATAGATATAATGACCAAACAAAAATAATTACAAAAAAAAAATTGGTTTAACAAGAAAAACCATCACTTTTTATTTGTCAATGTCACTTGTGTCAACCGTTGGATTATCTTGGCGGTCGGTAGTGCGCCAGGCCCAACGCCAAGCCAAGTGCCGACCTACCACAAGAATGTGTGTCTTTTGCACGACATTTTTCAACCTATTTTCCCACCTAGCATAACTTCGGTCTCGATCCTTTTAAAGGTATGGAATTTGGTATGTAAATTCACATAAATATCTGTACCTCTTAGATATATTAAAGATTTTGTTTTTGTTTGTTGTCTCTATATTCTGTGTATTTCCAAGGTTGATACCTTCGAGCGTATACCTACTAGAGGCAGCCTTGCCGCTTTTTACTGCGAAAGAGTGTGCGAGGGAGAAAGAAGAGTAGCAGTATAACCTTTCCTTTCGCTCCACCTGCAAGATTAATTTACATACAGAGCAAGTTTTTTTATTGTAAAAAGGATGTTCTTAAGGTTTATACAGATATTACTGATTTCCAGTGTCCTCCTCTCCAATTTTGAACAAATTTGGTAACCTTCTCAACCCAAAAAAACCCGTTCTTTTTGGGGCGCTGATTACAAATCTGAAAAAAATATTTTTTTCGCAACGTTTCGTTTTCGAGATATTTATCAACAAAGTTGAAAATCAAACTAACCTCATTTTCACTATATTCCCCCTTCTTTTTGTACACAATTCTTGATTTTTACACTAAAGTGGCACACAATATTTTATAAACACATCTTAAAACCTTGTATTTTTATTTATTTTACACTTTTTTTCATTAAATTGCGAACTTTTAAGTTCCAAGGCAGCAGCCATATTTGCTGATAAAATCCTTAGTGTATACATGGTTGCGGCCACGTTGCGGCGTGTGAAAGTGGAGGTTTACAATTAAATGGAAAAAGGTGTAAAATATACATAAAAACAAGTTTTAAAAAGGTGTTTGTAAAATATTGTATGCCAATTTAGTGTAGAAATCAAGGATACTGTGCAAAAAGAAAGAGGAATAGTGTAAATAGGTCTCTCCGGTAGCGTAGTGGTCAGAGTTTCGGCTCGCCACCCCGGCGATCCGGGTTCGATTCCCAGAGCAGGAGAGACACTTTTAGGTAGTAGTTATTTAAAATAACGTCCGTGGTGGCACTACCGCGTTGTCTAAAAGGTGCTGTGAAATGCAACATTTACATGTTTCAGTGTTTGGACAACGTTGACGGAACTGTCAAGAAATGAGCGGGTGCTAATGTACGAATGGTTAATATAAATAATGATTAATAATATTAATATTAGAATGATTGTGTTATAAAAACGTATGTAGGACAATACTAGCTTGGTGAATGCGCCTTCAGAAAGGTACCTGATACAAAGCTAGCAGGTTTTTTGTCATCTTTTTCCTGCAAGAAAATTAAAATAAAAATAACATTATAGTTTTAAAAAGATTTTATCCTTTCAAACTTCGGTAATAAGCAATCTAAGAGAACTCGAGAGATCACTGATCAGGTGGGTTCTGAATCTGTAGAGCCTGTACATGTACATCTTTGCTACCCAGGGCGAACAACTGCCCGCGCCCAGATCTCTGGCCGTTGTTTCGATTTCTAAAGCCTGAACAAGGCACTCAGGAATGTTCCTTATATAATGTATATACCTTGTATATAAAATGTAGCTATAAGATGTATTGTAAACAAATAAGTCATAAATAAAGCTATTTGTAAGTAAGTAAGTAAGTAGGGAAGAAATGGGTTAAACACTGGAAAACCCGGCAGTCACGGTACTTAGGTTATATAATATACATATATAATAATCCTTCGTGAGCTGTCATAAAGATAAAAAAAATATGGTTAGTTTGATTTTTAACTTTGATGATGAATATCTCGAAAACGAAACGTTGCCGAAAAAATATTTTTTTAGATTAGATAGAGAGAAGGCAACTTTCGAGACAGGTATTAAAAAATAAAGGTTTAAATAAGCCGAAAGTATTTTTTAAATAAAGTTTAGTAAATTATTTTTTAGGCGTAGGCCAAAATACCTATAAAAATTAACTGGTTTATAAAAATAATAGCGAACAACTTTTAACTCTTAAAATGTTTTTATTCGACGCATTTGATGGTAATTAAAGAAGTAACTTTCGACTCTCTACTTAAGTAGATGTTCCTAACACCGTTTATTGCCTACTTAGACTATTAACCGCACCTTGAATTAACATAATATAAAGCAACAGCTGCTTTTTAACTCGGAAAATAAATTAGTGTAGGCGTCGTTCCAACAGAGTACATAATTTTAACAATTCTATAATACATTTTCTTAATTTATTTTAAAAATACAATTAATTAACCTGAACCTTTTCTATACATCTTCATCTTGGCACTTGAGAAAAACCATAGATTAAATAATTTAGTGTCAGTGGTGAAAGTTACAAATGCGATTTTTGACCATGTGCTTGACAAATGTTTTAGTATTTAAAGCTTCACTGGTACTTAATTTTATTATTTAAATCTTGATTTAAGTTTTTATATTTATTTTTCTTTATAATCCATTAAATATAACCAACTTGAAAATATCGTTTTAAGAACAATATAAGATATCCAGAATTTTTTTAATAGCATTTATTAACTATGAATAATCAAAGAAGTGAATTTTTACCTAGAATCACAAGATATGATCCTGTAAAGGCAGAAGAATCTTTCCGTGTTACACAATGGCTAATATAGCAAAAGGAAAAAATAGTGATCTTTTGAATGGCTATTAATAAATGCTCAAATATTTTATAAATACTTATGGGTCCGAACAGTAATATTTCTAATTCAAACCTTAAAGCTAATAGGACATGCCAAGCTAAATATGTATATTAAAATACAATCTCTAAAAGTGTTTTTTTACGAAGGCATGGAAGGGCAACACAAATTATTATTTTTATTTTCAGTACAAATTCCGAGTTCTAAGTCGGAATTCCGAGTTGTAAATCAAAATTTGTATTAAAAAAAAATCAACTTGTGTGTCTCTTCTACGTTCCTTCTAAAGGATTTAGCTTCATGCTGCTTTGACTTATTAAAGAGCTCAAAGAATGGGAGAAGAGGCAAAAAGAGACTCATCTTGCAATAATTACCTAGGTATACCAAGAAACTATTAGAACTTCAAAACAATGAACTCAGGGTAGTCACCAACTTCCTAACAGGGCACGGCCCTTTGAGGTATCACCCCAAAAAGATGGAAAAGACTGACAATAGACGCTGTAGGTTTTGTGGCAGATCAAGGAAAACTGCGGAGCATATACTGTCCGAATGCATGGAATTAACATGTCAAAAGCTAAAATTTCTAGAAAGCGCATTTTTGACACCCGAATATATAAAGAAACTTGCCTCCGAAACATCTCAAACTTAGCAAAAATTTGGAAAATAATGAGATTAACTAATGCAGGATATTCACAAAGAATCTTCCTATGTCGAAATCCGAGCAACCCCATTTCAAATTCAAAGTCGGAATTCCTAGTTCTAAGTCAGAATTCCTAGTTCTAAGTCGGAATTCCAAGTTGTTAGTCGAAATTTCGACTTCTAAATCGGAATTCCTAGTTCTAAGCCAGAATGCAGTGTTGTAAGTCAGAATTCCGAGTTCTAAGTAGGAAGTTCGAGTTCTAAATCGGAATTCTTAGTTCTAAGTCGGAACTCCGAGTTCTAAGTTGGAATTCCGAGTTCTAAATCGGAATTCCTAGTTCTTAGTCGGAATTTCGAGATCCAAGTAGGAATTCTGAGTTCTAAGTTGAAATTCAAAGTTGTCAGTCGGAATTAAAAGTTCTAAATGGGAATACCTAGTTCTAAGTCAGAATTCAGAGTTCTAAGTAGAAATTTGTACTGAAAATAAAAATAAAAATTTGTGTAGCCCCTCTCTACGCCTTCGTAGTTTTTGCAGTTTCAAAGTCGTAATTCTGAGTTCTAAGTCGGAATTTCGAGTTCTAATTCAGAATTCCGAGTTCTAAGTCGAAATTCCAAGTTGTTATTTGGAATTCCGAGTTCTAAATCGGAATTCCTAGTTCTAAGTCAGAATGCAGAGTTGTAAGCCGGAATTTCGAGTTTTAAATCGGAATTCCTAGTTCGAAGTCGAAATATCAAGTTCCAAGTAGGAATTTCGAGTTCTAAGTTAGAATTTAAAGTTGTTAGTCAAAATTTCGAGTTCTAAATCGGAATTTCTAGTCTTAAGTCAGAATTTAGAGTTGTAAGTCGACATTCCGAGTTCTAAGTCAGAATTCCGTAAGTCGAAATTTATACTGAAAATAAAAATAAAAACCTGTGCAGCTCTTCTACGCCTTCGTAGTTTTTACAGTTTAAAAGGAAATTTTAATTTTTCTTGCTGTATACCAATTATATTAATACAGCAAAAGCTCTTTTTCCTACAATTTCTTGGCTATTTTGATTTTTTTGGTATCAGTCCTAGAATACTTTAAAACAATTTATTTAACTTAATCTAAAAGAGCATCAAGCAATCAGTATTTATTACAAATAACAAATAAATAATAATATTAATTTATGCATTGATTTTATACCTAAGAGTTTTAAAAATAATTAAATAAGTTGCTTACACATTTCAGTAAGTTGGTAAACTTATTGTCAAAGCAAATTGCCACAATAAATTTCAAACTGTAAAAACTTTGAATAAAATTGCATGTAAGAAAATTGCAGCAAGAAAAATATTGGAAAAGGACTTTCACACGGTAAAAACTCCATACATTTTGATAACCCAAAAATTGTTAATACAGGTAAAATGCGTATACATATATACCACATAATTATTTTGTTTCAAATTGTTGTTATTTGTTAACTAACTTTACATTACCACTTATTACAGGAATTTCCTATGATCTAGAAACAAGAAAAACGTGTACATTAATCTAATTAAAATAAAATTACAGACACAAAACTATTAGAAAACAATAGTCATTAAATAGTGATGGAAGAAAAATTTAGAAATAATTTAGGTTTACACTTTTTTTGTGGTAAAACGTTTTAAATTAAGAGAGTCATAAGTCATAATCAATATATATATATTTTTTTAATTAATAATTCTTTTTGTATTTTAATGAGGGCAAATATTTTCAAAATTTTAATTTATCATTTTTTTAAAAATAATAATTATATTAAATGTATTAGTTTACATATCTCTAGTTTATAAAATAGTCATATATCTAAGTTTCCATTAACATCATAGTTGGTTTCAATAATGTGATTGTGAATGCAAAAAAAATATAGAACCTACTATTGATTCTTGGTAAACTCCAACATGTTTCATTTAAAAAAATAATAAAATAATATGCATAAAAAAATTAACTATTTAACAATTTTATTTATCTATTTATTTTAAAAAATGGGGGGCTATCCAGAAGTTATATCTTTTTGTTTACTTATACCAGGCTCAAACTAAACATATTGCGAGAAAGAAAAGGTATACTGCTATTCTTCTTTTTCACTTGCACACTTGTTTGCACGGCCAAGGGGCAGGGCTGCCTCTAGTAGGTATGTTTATGCTCGAAGGACCAACGAGTATCGGATTAGCAAAATGGTCAATGATATAAAAATGTCTCTTGCTTATAAAACCAAAACAAAAAACAAAATAAACATCTAGAACACGCTACAAAAGACTATAATTAAAACAAGTAAACCTCTAATTACAAATTTTCAAGATTGTCCAATTAAACGAAATCACTTATGGTAGCACTTATAAATGAGCATCGTAATAATACTTTTTTTGTAAAACATATAATTAAAAATTAAAAACCTATTTCTTATTTTACAATAGCCTATAGTGGAAGCTAAAGCAACAAATCTTAAGTAAACATTTTGATATTAAATCTAAAACATTTTGAATTAAATCGGACAAACAACTACAACATAAGAACATTGACGTAACACTTATATTGTCCTTTTAAGTACACGAGCAGCTTTTGCTCGACTCCCACAGCTATTTTAATTTGAATAATATAAATAGCAATGCAAAAAAGTGGGTGTGAACGTGGCCTACAGATCTACTGAATCAAAGAGGATGGTTGTGGCAATACGAATAACGCAACCGTTTATGGAAATGACGATATGATTATAGTGTCTGTATTTGTGATGTCATCGTTTTCAATATTTTATCGCAAATTTAAATAAGTCCAAAAGTTTATACAGTGTCTACTTAAGTTGGCAACATATGCGGAAATGTTTTATTATTAATTTTACAAAAAATATTTTTAGAAAAAGTTCTGCCTGTTCTGAACTCAAAATGCAATCAACAGATATCAAATTGTTTCAATTTTATACGAGGTATGCCAAAAAATATGAATTTTGGTGAAGAGTAAAGTACCTTTATATTTCAAAATATCCAAAATTGTTATTATGAAAAGTTGTTCGATATGAAAAATTATGTTTAAATATGCAATAACATCCTTTTAATTAAAAAAAAAGTTTTTACAAATTTTGCTGGCATTTCTTCTAAATTTTTACCAAATTTCGCTAAATACAACTAATGTTTTGAGTGCCACTGTCAAGTATTTCTTGTGAAAGCATTCTAGAATATTTGTACAAAAATTACTCACTTACATTTCATGTCGGAGCATAACAGTTAAGTTTTCGTTGGTCGATTAGAGATGTTTTGAGAAATAAAAGAAATATTTATAATAAATTAATGCAACCGCATATTTAAACGTGATTTTTAATTCCGCACAACTTTTTATAATAACAATTTTTGATATTGTTATATATAAAGGTACTTTACGCCACTACTACTAGAAAAAATACTACCAAAATTCGTATTTTTTGACTTACCTCGTACAGGATTGAAAAAAATAATATTTAATGATTGTATTTTAGTTTTTAGAGCATGCAGAACTTTTTATAAAGAATAACTTTTTTTCGTAAAATTAATAATAAAAAAGTTTCCCATATTTTGCCAACTTAAATAGGCACACCGTATATGTAAGCAGGAAGGACTGTTGACGTATTTTTTGTGAATTTTGTTTTCCTCATAACAGTGTAAAACTGAAATAAATACACTGGAATACGTGATGTGAAAGAAAAATATAGTCATAAATTCACAATGAAAATTCTAGGCTGGTATAGCTTCTTGTGATTCGCCTTAGGTTGAAAAAGAAAAAAACACCCGCATTTAAAAATTTATAAAACAACACTTAAATTAAATAAGGCCTCAAATTTTAATAAAATAACAATTTATTTATTTAACGTAATGTTAAAAGTATACTAATTACAATTTAAAACATTAAAAACTGCCGATTCCTTTCGGTGTATAAAATCAATCTCTTTGGTGGTAACATTGGATATCCCGGTCAAAAAAGGATGCAAAAGTCTCCCTTCTACCTATAGACCTATATATCTCTTCTTTCTGTTGTTTGTAAAGTAATGAAAAAATTGATTAATTCCCAAATCTTAAAGTATCTGGAAAAAGATCTTACATGATAGACAGTATGGATTCCGTCACAGAAGATCCACAGCTGATCTTTTTTCCTTTGTCTCACAACACTGGAACAAGTCCCTTCAGTTTCGTGATGAATCCCAGATCGTTGCTCTTGACTTATCCAAAGCTTTTGCTCAGGTCTGGCATGATGGGCTTCTTAAAAACTTTCTTCTTACGGTCTTCCACCTAAGCTTTGCTCTTGGCTCTTCAGTTTTCCTTCTAGTCGACGTTTATCAGTTACTGTAGATGGTCATTCTTCCAGCTTCTACCAAATTAATGCTGGGGTGCCCCAGGGCTCAGTGCTGGCACCCACGCTGTTTCTTCTACACATTAATGATCTTCTTTCTTCCACAATCAATCCCATTCACAGTTTTGCTGTTGATAGTACCCTCCACTCTAGTATTCAATTTCTTTTCTTAAGCCACCATGTAATTTTGATTTGGAAAACAAGGGCAGGTCAATGCAAATATCTCTTTCACAAGACCTCAATCTGGATTGGGACGCCAAAAATCTTGTTCAGTTTAATGCCTCGAAAACACAGTCATGTTCGCTGTCGCGAAAAAAGTCTGCTAATGCTTATCCGTTACATATGAGCGGCCAAGTTCTGCAAAGAGTAGTTTATTCTTATCGGCGTTACTTTTAAGAATAACCTCAACTGGCACAAACACATTACATCCATAGCCTCGACAGCTTCAAAAAAGCTTGGATTCCTCTTTCGAGGCATAAAGTATTTCTCTTCTTCCAAACTGTATAATCTGTATGTATCCCAAATCAGACCCTCTTTAGAATATTGTTCTCATGTCTGGGGAATGGCGTCATCTACAACACTTAGCATTGTGGACTCCATTCAAAGAAGAGCCGTTTGTCTTATTAATAATCCCACGCTCACAGCAAGGCTTTCTCCTCTTGCCCACTGTCGAGCTGTAGGGGATCTGTCGCTCTTATATAGGTATTTTCACGGCTTCTGTTCAGAGGAGTTGGCCAGTATAATTTCCCCTCTGACAGCTCCCAACAGGTCAAAACGTAGTGCAAATTTTATGCATCCTTTTACAGATCAGTTAGATAGGCCCCAAACTTCCCGCTTTCTTCGTTCCTTCATCCCTAGAGTGTCAAGACTATGGAACCTGCTGCCGCGGAAGTTTTTCCTTCTCCTCCCAATATCCAAATATTTAAGTCCTGTGTGAACAAACTCCCTCTCACCACACTTACGACACCAACGGTACGTTAGTACTTAGGCATCAGCCTTCGTGGACTGTTCCAAGATAAAAAAAAATATTAATAAATATAAAACACAAACAAAAAATAATAAATTTCACAGAAACAGAAACAGCGTATGTTTATTCTGGTTTGAGAATAACACCTGGTAATAAATCATTGCCAGTGCAATACATTTTTTGTTCAGGTATTTTTGTCAAACGAAGACAGAACATAGCATTCTACTTTTTAAATAAACAAGTGGAAATGGCACTTTTTCACTGATTGAAAATTCAAAGTGTTTTAATACCCGGACTAGCATCGCTTGATACCCTATTCACTCTGCTCTCATCCGAGATGTAATATTAGAACTTAACCGCAGTGGCCTAGGGTGACTAGGGGTTGTGAATCTATGGTTGCGGCTCGTGACGCTAATATCGTTTTGGGGCCAAGGTTTTTTATTTTAATTTTAAATGTTTGTAGCTTTTTTATAAAATTTTGGATAAAAAAATATTAGGCTGAATAAGTGTTATTTAGGTATAGGGGGTGGTTTTTAGCCAATAAAAAAATATGTGCAAGGGTCCTATTTCTAAAATTTTTACATTGCAAATAATTAAGTACTAAAATACATTACTTTACCACAATTTGATTTTTGTTGTATCTCTTTACGAAATCCTAATGATGGAATTCGAATTTATTCACTCTGAATAACCTACTCAAAATTGTTCACCAGCTCTCGGACTGGTAGGAGAGCAGAACTGGGATTCCGTAAAAATATAAGGAAAAAGAATGTCAAAATAGGTATTACATGTCCTTGTTGACCTTAAAGGTAACTCATGAGTTTGTCACTGTTTTAATAGAGATAGAGAAAAAGAATGTCAAAAAATTTGCCGGGGATCCTGGTGATCAATTTAAACTAGATTCTTAAGGCACTTTAACAATTTGTGTAATTGAACTTGAAGGACCCTTAAACATAGAAGTCAAGGTCTGGCTAATGGGTAGTGGCTCCCCACCAACCCTTAAATTAAACTTAAATTAAAAAAAAATAAGGGTTGGTAGCAAGCCGTCCTTCAAGAACAATAACACAAATTTTTAAAGTGCCTCAAGAACATACTGAAAATTGTTCACCAGCTCTCGGACCAGATACTTTACCGGGTGCGTTCCACTACGTGCGAGGTGGAAAAAATACTTTTTTACAAATGAAAATAGTTATATGACTGTTTAACTGATAGACGAAAACTGCAATGCATAATGTAGTCCATAATAATACGCACTGACCCACAAACATAGATGGAACTCCCCCAATTTGGCGCACTTCCTTTGGATTGCAGTATCGTCGGTAAATACAGTAAATGTTACTTCCGACAGATTCTGATAGCGTAGCTGATTGTATGTTATGTTGCCGCACCTGCAATTTAATTGAGGTCATACACCTCGATGAAGTCGAGACCGTTCGTGCCATCTTCATAGATAATAAAAAGTATTAAAAAAAAAGAACAACTAAACACAATAATAATTGTAGCCTTGTTAATTGAAGTGTCTAGGATAGTGTAGCCTAAATCTTAAGTAATATCGTTTTGTAAAATTTTATGTCGATTTGTGGTTTTCTATCCCTACATTGCTCACTATAGTGGCATCTTACTAGCAATAAATTTAATTATTTATATATACTTGAAAAAGAATGTAGTAGCAGAAAACTTTAGTATATAAGTTATGATTGCATTGGGAGAAATTCTATGTACCCAAATCCATTTTAAAATTATCTAATCCAATCGAATCTAACCAGTTGTACAGAAGTCACATAATTTCTACCAGGCAATTTGGGTCAAGTATTTAGAGATGGGAAAATATGGAAACATAATTTTTTCAGCTAATACAGTGTGTCCAAGAATGAACGAAAGTTACGTATTGGGGAGCTTAATAATATACCATTGTAAAATTGAAGTTATATTTTGTACTTTCAGAAATATGGCGGAAAAACGAAAATTTACGATTTTCGTTTTTATTTTTTTTACGAGTTTATTTCAAAAGTTAGAAAATATCTAAAAATACATTCTCATAGGACTTTTTGCGCTTAATCTACTGCTGAGCTTAAAAGTTTCTTACGAAGTTTTGTTTTCACAAAACCATCATCCACTTTATTTTTTTAAATACGGCCCTTGATTGTTTATTGCATTTTTTTGAAGCAATTTTAATCATAATTAAAATGATGTATAATACTTGATATTGTTCCTGTACATAAACATATATTCCATAAGGGACAAGGAGTTAGGCAAGGAACGCATATGATTTCTTATAGGGGCGTCCCATATTTGTTAAATAAATATTTAGTGTTTTCCATTTTTGTAATTGGGATAATATAGGGCTTAAAAAAAATTAAATAAAAAATTCTGGCCGTATTTAAAAAAATAAAGTTGATGATAATTAAACAAAAACGAAACGTCGTAAGAAAATTTTGACTTTAACAATACATAAAGTGCAAAAAGTTCCAATAAGAATGTATTTTATAATTTTATACATATAAACTTTTGAAATAAACTAGTAAAAAAATAAAAACGAAAATTTCAGTTTTTTCGCTCTATTTCCAGAAGTACGAAATATGCCTTCAATTTTTCAACGGTATATTATTTAGCTTCCCAATACGCAACTTTGCCAAATTTAAACTACCCCCATCTCTTACCGTTTCGGAGATCCCCGCTAGGGTACATGACTTAAATTTAATGTTTACTTCTTCCTTCTTATATCTGTGAATATTCGTGACCATAAACACAAAACAAATTATTTAAATCAATATAAAAAACATTTTTTTATAATCCTGTTTACATTAAAATATCTAAAAACAAGCACTTTCCACTTGTTTACCTAATCAAATTTCACTCGTGGCATTTCCTTCTAGATAGCTGTGCATGTAGGTATACCTTCCAATATTGGTATTTAACATTATAATACCGCTTATTACAGACAGGTAAATTATTAACAAGTTTAGCAGGAAAAGCTAACAGTTAAATGTTAAAATACTAAAATATTTACTCCTTCATAATTCGATCTAAAATATCCTTGACAACCTTGACTAGTCTTTAGCACGCTTTAATGTGACTTTTATTTGAAATGGCTGTTTGTTTAACAACAAAACTGCTTCTATTTTTTTGTAATGTTAATTAGCACCGGAGATTCAAAAATTATATAAATATAAATAACATTAATGTGGAAATGTTGCATTTTAAACAAATATACAATACTATAGTAAAAAAATATTTTAAAATGCTTCTAAAAGTTTGAAGGCTTATTGTAATTTTAAGTCTCCTTTATTTTTTATTTGGCACAATTTTTTGTCTTCCCATAAAAATTTATAATCCCTGTAGAAATCACCTGTACCTTTTTAACTACCCTAACTGACCCTAACTTTTTTTAAAATGTTAAGGTATATATTGTTATAGCTCTTTGAAAAAGGCATTATAAAATATGTCTCATAATTTACCGTTGTACATTTTTTTCTTGTCAAAACGCTATTCTAATACCAGCTACACACATTCTGGAAATCCTTCGAGTAAAAACTGCGCAATCCCGACCTTAGAAATTTCCGAAGTGTGTGAGCCTCAGCTTTTTCTCCTTTCCGAAATGCGTGTGGGTGCCTCAGTGGCGAGGCGTCCGGTCATCTGCAGATTTGCCGATAACTAGAGACAATTTTAAAAATATTTTTTTGTAAATAATCATAATAATATGATACTGACAGGAAACTCAAATTAGAAATGTCGAAAAACCATTGATACATGAATGCTAACATTTGGCGCGTCCGTAAGCAAACCTATTCTGTTGTCATGTCTCCCCACTTTACTCATTCCTAGGCATGCGCTTAACATAGCAAAAGAATCGCCAGATTTGGAGATACCCCGCGGTCGGAATCGTTCGGTTTCTGTAGAAAAGCTTCGGGTCTAAGCAGTGCTGCCAACATCATGCAGTTTTAGCAGAGATTTTAATTCCAAAGAAAGAATCAAATAATAGACCACACATATTTATCTTCTGTGGAGATAACTTCGACAAAGTGTCACGCCTGTCAACATAAAATTCATTCCGGACATGTACTACACCCAAGGTTACTAGGCTAATTACGTGTATTAGTCGTTGGTTAAGTTCCTACAAATTTTTCAGATTTTTTCAGGTAAAATTTACAGGTACCCTAGAGAAAATTAGATGATCTTGGAGGCCAGTCATTTGTACTCGTTCTTCCTCCCCTGGGATAAGTTTAAAGTACCCTGTGGAAAAAGCCTGATAGGTCCAAATAAAATACAATGTTTGATTGTAAGTTATGATAAACGATTGTGTTTTTGCAACAGCAATTCCGGATACTTACAGATTAACGAAGAAAATAATGGATTCATGTTTTTTGTATAGTTTTCAAGGATTATGATCAGAAAAATGGAAAGAAAAGCAAAATAATAAATCGGCCGGAACTGCCGACTCATTATTTTGCTTTTCTTTTCATTCCACTAATGGTTTTGCTAAAGAGATTGCTGATGAATTCATATTTTTTCTAAAGAGAATTTATCAGTTAAGTTATGAATAGGAATTTCATCAGAGACATTTTTCGATCCAGATTTTTCCACAGAGTGCAAGTTTCGAAAACGTATTATCGGTCTCCTGCATATTTCAGTTAGGTTTTCTTTCTTTTTAATTAGCAAAAACGATAGTGACTTAAACATTAAATAGCTGCTGTTCATCTTCATAAACCGATTAGATCTGTAAAATCACCCCTTCTAATTCGACGCAGGTAGAGATCGAACGCTGTAAGAACAAC
Source organism: Listronotus oregonensis (assembly GCA_019359885.1). Lineage (NCBI taxonomy): Eukaryota > Metazoa > Arthropoda > Insecta > Coleoptera > Curculionidae > Listronotus > Listronotus oregonensis. Next base: position 208,021 of record JAHBCN010000223.1, read on the forward strand.
ACCGATACGTCACGGTCTCATATGGCAAACCCGTATAAAACCGTGACGTATCGGTGTTATTCTAACAGCGTTGGATCTCTACTAAAAAATTTTAAAAAGTTTATGTGGGACCCTTAAATTATCAGCTTAAATTACGTACTCGTAAAGGTGTGTAATTAACGTCACGAAGTTAAAGGCTTTTTTAAATTGTAAACTGTAAAACCACGATTACATTGTCACATTACCGATTCAAGATGATGTGGTTTTACGGGTTTTATTCAAAGTTTTTTTTTTCATAATATTTAGAATCTTTTTAACCAGGGAGCCTCTGGCGACTTAATGACGCCATTAGGTGACATGATATTCTACCATGGATGTCCCACTGACTGAAGTAAGACGCTTTCAAAGGAAGTCATAGTTAAGGCGTTTAATAAACGTCTAAATCGTTCGTTTTATGACCAAAATGCGCAGAGTACAAAGTTGTTTTTTTTACCAAAGTTCAGAATAAAAAGGCCGTTTGTCAGTTTTTGCGATTTGATTTGAAGTACCTTTATTATTTTTAGAAACATTCTTCAATGTCCTGTTAAACTTTTGCAAAAAGGGTCAAAATTTTACTATAAAGTTTTTCAACATTTTATTTGGTGCACTTTTTTCTTAAAAAATAAGAACTTAAAATAAAAAATGAACGATTTTTAAAAATGTGTAAGATATCCAGTAGAATCAAATTGTTTAAGAGTCTCATTATAAAATTTTTCAGACATCTAAAGGATGTCTAATATGTATATTACTTTGATGCTAGAGAATAGAAGTCTCCGTGACATCCCCTATTGGTTACATGACGTTTTGGACAAAACATGACCAAATACCGACTAGACATGGACATTACATTCGATATGTGTGCTATGGTACGTTTCACAATAATTTGTTGATTTCTTGACCGCAATAAAATTTAAATTACAACCCTCAGTGAAAACCCAACCATAAATAGGTTGCCTAACAAATATCTATTGTGTAAGCACCTAGGCACTAAGACGAAAAGACTCTGCTTTATATTTAACACCTGCAATTTGCCTATAACCTACATAATATACCAAAAAGTAGGTACAATAATAAATATAAAAAAAATTAAGTCCAGACCTACATGCGGGTACCCAAAATATGAGTTTTACGACTAAAAGTAGCAGGTAAAACGAGAAATCAACGAATATTGTGGAACGTACTGTACCTGGGTAGTTTCTGCTAAAACGAGTGATTTTTGGTCAAAACTTAATATTTTTAGGAGTAAAATCAATAGTACGCACATTTCTATTATATTAATTAGCACCCTATATTAAAGCAAACTTAAGCTTTTGTCTTATAAAACAATTCATTATATAAAAACATTTATTGGTATAAAATTATTTTAAGTACATCATATATGTAATTACTCATCCACTATAATTAGTCAGCTAACTAATTATCACAAATTATTTTCATAATATTTTTCACATCTAAGGTTAAAAAGGTCATGGATCAAAGACATTAATTACGTTTTATTATAACTGACCATTCTATACAATAAAGACAAATTAGGCTTGAGAAAGGATATTATACACGTCTAAAGCTAGTGTGACACGGTCATATTTTTAATAACATTTTTGCGCGATTGCATACTTATATTTTTGCGCCCTAATTTAATTTAAAAAAATTAGACAAACAATTTAGAACTTGTTCTAATTTTCTTTTTAAAAAGGTGCGTAGAATGCGCAGGACAAATATTTTGGCCTCGCAGGAAGTATACCCTTAAAAATCGTAAAAAATAGCCGTTATTTTTAATGTAAAAAAGAGGTTTATAAGTTCAAGTTTTAATTTATTTTTTTCCACTTCAAACTAGTCCTATAAAAATCATAGTCCTGGGAATGGAAATCTGCCTTTTAAACCATTACAGAAAATACCCTTATTTGTATAAAATAAAACACCAAACTATTCTAGCATCAAACACACTAGATTAATGGATTTAATAGACCAATATTATTTTATAGAGAAATCCAAACAGAAATACTTTCATCTTTTTCAGCAAAACAATAAAAAAAGTAAGGTAGGGTTCTTCGAGCATATACCTATAGAGGCAGCCTTGCCGTGCGAGCAAGTGTGCGCGAGAGAAAAAAATAGGCATTTAAGCTTTTTCCTCCGCTTTAAAGCGGTTGATTTAAAATTAAGTACTCATGAAAAATGGATCTTATTGTCTTTTATTATTACGGATTCTCCGGAAAGGGGTTATATTATAACGTTTGCAAAATCAAATTTGCGGTCATCACTTTTTTTTTTAATCGAACAAGGGTGGCTCGTTGGCGTATTTATAAACAGCATTTTATTCCAAATAATTTGTTACCAAAATATCGGAATTGTGTAATAAAACAAAAAAAATCGTATAAATCCAAATATTAACACAGAAAATGGTATTTGGTAGATATGTTATTTTTAGACAATTATTCTCTTGATTTTATAAATAATTTTTTTCTCAATTTAAATAACCAAATTTAAGACATAATGAAAATAGACTGATTACATATATATTTTTACTATACATTGCTAGCTTGTCAATAAAAATTTAATGAATAGGAAATAAACAAAACACAAAAAATGTTTTTTTTTTTATAAAACTCCTCGCAAATATAACAAATTTTATTTAGGTATTTATAATATTGTTACAGATTTTAGTTAGTGTTTAGTTATTAGAAATGTAAAAGGTTGGAATTATTTTATTTAGGTTAATAATTTATTATTGAAAAGAGTGTGGGAAAGTTCTGACGGCAAAAGTCATACCTATCAAACAATACTACCAACCAAAAGGATTCCAGAAGTATTGCAAGCGCTGCATAATGGTATAGGCGGTGGCCATTTCGGAGTTATGAAGACTCTTGAAAAGGTTCGAGAAAGGTTCTACTGGCTGGGAAGTCGTGCCGATATTAAAGACTGGTGCAGAATGTGTAAGGACTGCGCCTCCAGCAAGGGACCTAAGACACGAAGCCATGGCAAGATGAAGCAATACAATGTAGGAGCATCTTTTGAAAGAATTGCCATAGACATAGCAGGACCATTTCCAACAAGTAAATCTGGGAATCGCTATATTTTGGTAGCGATGGATTACTTTAGCAAATGGCCGGAAGTCTACGCAATTTCAAATCAAGAAGCTGCCACTATTGCCGACGTAATATTTCAACAATGGATTTGTCGATATGGAGTACCAAGAGAAATACATACTGATCAAGGTAGAAACTTTGAGTCCGATCTTTTCAAGAACCTCTGTAATCTCCTGGGTATCCATAAAACCAGAACTACACCCCTTCATCCCCAGTCAGATGGAATGGTCGAAAGATTTAAACGTCACCTGCAAAAGTCATTTTTGGAGCGGAGTTATGCCTTCCAGTTGACTTACTTACTGGACGACCTTCTACCAATGAAAAACCAGCAGAAGATTATGTAAGTCAACTCAGTAAACAGCTGCAAGAAATACACGAAGGGGTTCGCAATAAGCTACAAAAAGAAAGTGACCGTATGAAGTCCCGCTATGACTTGAAAGCTAATCATAAGGGATTCATTGTCGGTGAAAAAGTTTGGTTATACAATCCAAAAAGAACCAAGGGGCGTTCACCGAAACTGCAGAAGTCATGGGAGGGACCATATAAAGTAGTAACCCGGCTTAATGATCTGGTGTACCGAATTCAGAAGAGCCCACAGGCGAAGATGAAAGTTGTACATCTAGAACGGCTGTGTCGCTATCAAGATCGAGAAGATACTTGATCGAGACGATCAAAACTTGGGAAGGGGCAATGTTACAGATTTTAGTTAGTGTTTAGTTATTAGAAATGTAAAAGGTTGGAATTATTTTATTTAGGTTAATAATTTATTAAAAATAGGTTACCTTAGTTTTTCCCTTTTTCAACGGCCATTGCGGATTATCCTGAGGGCGCTGGAGATATCCTTTTCACACTTTTCTGGCATCCTGTAGTAACAGAATTCTTCCAGCTAATTCTAGACTTTTCCATTCTTTTCCACATTACTATATAAAGCGCGAAGGAAATCCGCACGAGTCAGTTTAGTTTTGTATTCAGACGAGATAAGAACTTGACAGACAGTTAAAGGTTAAACAGTTGTCATTATTACGTTACGTTGAATTTTTGTTACCATAGAAACGTTTGTGAACCTGATTTGCAATAAAAAGGTGTAAAACCAGGATACGTGTTTTTATACGGGGTGTGTCGGAACAATATAATTAAAACACAGAACTCCACAAATAAAAAAAATGTCAAAATGTATTGGATAATATTACAGTATAAGCTATAATGATGTTAGCATTTTAGAATTGGACCTTTTTTTAAAAGAGCGCACTAGAGAAAAAACTAGTTTTATATTGTTAAATAAAGAAAACTGTGTAGCTCTAATCAACTTTAATGAAAATAATTTTTGGATTCTAATTCTAAGAGGATTTTGAGATAAACCTAAAAATAATACACCTTTAATCCTTTTTATGGTAAAAAACTCTAGAATTTTCAATTTTTTTTAATCTAAAAGATGGGATATGAGACCCAAAGCAAATATACCAGATGCTATTGGCATCAAGAAAACACTTTGGTAATAGTATATTACATACCCATGGAAAGTGTTTCAGTTCTTTCCAGAGATGGCTGCGCTTCGGTCTTAGTGATGAGCAAAGCAAGACCAAGACCAAGACCGGGCTAGTCTTGGTCTTGGTCTTGCAAGCCGAAAGAAGGTCTTGTTCTTGATCTTGGTCTTGCACCACCCGGTCTTGGTCTTGGTCTTGCTGCAAGAGTCTTGCTGGTCTTGCTTTTTTTTGGTAGTAATTATTTATACTAAGCAATGTTAAATAAAATATATTTTTTAGTACCTAAAAAGAAATAAAGATAGAGACTACATTTTTTGCTTTAAAATTTTAAAATATACAAATTTTAACGTTACACATACATTTAAATTATTTGATTAAAAAGCATATTTTAAATGTAGGGGTTTATTTATTTATTGTGGTCCATTTTTAGTTGAATTGAGACACAACCTGCTTTTATACATTTAGTAACATAAAGAAACATTTAAGGTAATAAGAATTATTTAAATTTTCTTTGAAAAAACATATAAAATTAAAGCAAATTCAAAACGGTGTAGAGTGTAAGCAGAAAAAAAGACTTAATAACTAACCAGATGTGACGTGAAATTTCCGTTAGAATGATTCTAATACGAAACACAGGTTTCTGATTTAAAAAAAAGTTATTCAAGGAACTTTTCAGTTCATATGAACTTTTAATTCTCAAATTAGTCAAACATTTGCCGTACAAAGTTTGTACAAATACGTTATAAACATTCTACTTTTACAAGGTGGCTCAATAGTGTGACAAAGCTCGAGATCTCCTCTTATGATAGTGAAAATCTAAACATAAAAAAATGATAGAAAAAAGGGCATAAATGTGAAATTATTTTTATCCCAGAATTTTCCGAAGAATCCACTGCCACTCAAGAAAACTCCCTTATTTTTAACTTTTAACCTAAAATACAAAATTAATGGGGAAAAATCCATTAAAAAAAATCGCCATCCTGTAAATTATGCTGGAAATTGTTGAACTGTCACAAAGGAACAATGTCGACGTAGATTAAATATTAAATATCATTTTCGGTTTTGACAAAAATGACGTCATCATTATTCTTTTGGTATTGTTTTGACTTTTCCATCTAAACCGGAAGTGATATTTAAAATCCATTAATCTAAAATGAACTTCTAAGATATGACAAATATATTTTTTATTAATCCATCACATTTATATCTTAGTTTTAAGATAATGTATTTTAGGATTTTGGAAATTTTTAATTTAACCTGTAAGAGGCATTACTAGATAGCAAATTTAACATTAGAAATATGAAAGTAATTTTTAGCTTTTATAACTTGTGTACCCCTTTTGTCTGTCGTGAACGGTTTCGGAGATATCGAGCTTTGTCGGACCATTGAGTCACCATCTCAATATTTTTGAAACATGTTATTGAAATTACTCGTTATCGTCGTTAAAGAACTGTATAAAAGAACAAAGTAATCGATTTAATTATTATTTAAAAAAAAAACACTGTTACTTATTAAATAATCGCCTTTTTTGTCAGTTCTTGACAATATATGAACATTTAAATTTATAATATTAAAAAAAAATCGCATAAGTGCAAGAGTCTTGCAGGTTGGTCTTGGTCTTGCGTAGTCTTGCACTCCTCGGTCTTGGTCTTGGTCTTGCATACCCCGGTCTTGGTCTTGTCTGAACGAAACTCTTGTCGGTCTGGTCTTGGCTTGCAAGACCGAGACCAAGACCGCAAGACCAAGACCGGTCTCGCTCATCACTACTCGGTCTACTATAATTCTCGAGACAGAAATCAAACTTTCCACCGAGGTTTGTTTACTATTTTATTTACAACCACTTTATTCATTTCATTATTTTAAATTGAAATTATAAAATTGATCCGGTAATAATTTTATTACGGTAGCTTCGCAATTTGTATCGTTGTCATGGTAACGGGTTGTTCAAATGTCAATACATAAGTGTAAAATAGACGCTTTAAATTTTAATAGTATTTGTTTTAATTTCGCAAATCCAAAAAATGTTATAGATAAGGAATTTAAGTTTGTGCTACCCACCAGAAATTCGAGAATATTATATTATTATTAGAATGCTATGTCGTGTTCATATACCATTTGAAATATCAATATCATAAAAAAAATTATATCCAACCGGGTGGAAATGAGCACTTCCACCCGGGTGGAAAGTAGAAGTTAACTTTCCACCTTTCAAGATAGGTGAAATGTCATTATTACATGCATGGTTGTAAATAATAAAAAATTTCCTTTTTAAAAGGACCCCGCACATTTCTTATGGAAAGTGGCCCCCGGTGAATATGGCTAAAATCGATATAAGTTGTAGTTTTTGTCATCCTGAGAAAAAGTCTCAATGGGCACGAAGCTCCATTATGCGTATGTTGGCTCCTACGGAGCTTCAAAGCTCCAACAATAGTTCATTTCTTATGGGAAGTCACCCTGGTGAAAATGTCTGAAATCGATATTATGTTGTAGCTTTTTTCATCCTGAGAAAAAGTCTCAATTGGCACGAAGCTTCATTATTCCTATTTTGGCTCCTACGGAGCTCCAAAGCTCCACAGATCGATCATTATTTACAAATTGAAAAGGTCATACTTTAATAGTTTAATGCATAATAATATAAAAAAAAGTACTCATTTTTACGTTTTTTAGGTCACTGAATTCAAATCTAATGTCAAAAAGTAAATATTGATAATTGACAGCTGTCAACTAACTGTCAAACAGCGATAAGCCATTGAAATTGGTAAAATCAATTCCTTTTTTATGTTTTTTCGATGCTTATCGCTGTTTGACAGTTATTATTAAGCATTAGACTATTAAAATATAGATTTCAGCAATTTTCCCCGGGGTCACTTCATAGGAAATGATCGATGTGTGGAGCTTTGGAGCTCTGTAGAAGCCAAAATACGCATTTAGCCATTTTCACCGGGGGGGCATTTCAAAAAAGAAATTTGTTGGGGTCCTTTGCCTAAAAAAGTTTTTTTGGTTCCTCCAAAAAGAAATCTAACTTTCAAAAGCAAATCCTCTAATTTGTTTTTTTTTCGTGAATTTGACCAAATTTTATTGTCAAATCCTCAAATTTAGCAACATTATCTATGCCTGTTGAAATTTTTACATCCAACAATTTTCCTATGCAAATCTTTGAGATATCTCTATTTAAAAAAATGCAGATATGACAATACAATCTGATCAAATTCTTGAAGAAAATATAAATAGAGGATTTGCTTTTGAAATTCGGCTTTTTCCCTGGCGTAGGGGAAGAAGCACCCAATAAATTTTTGTTTGCAAATTTTAATGTGATCTTTTTTACCAAAGTGTTCTCCCTGAATCCAATGGTATCCGGTATATATTTGATGTGAGAGCCATATATCTTACTTTTTAGATACAAAATTTTTAAAATCCTTGAGCCGCCATAGTTAAAAGTTATAAATGTACCGGTTTTTAAGCTTTAAAAATAAAAAATATTTTTTTAGGTCAATCGACTGCGCGCCAAGTCTCTATGATGGGACCAATGCCGAAATGATCCCACCCATATTTATATTGTTTATGTTAAGTTTACCAAAAATGACCTCTTGTTATAAAAGACATTTTTGTTTAAAATTGTTCATATTTCTACGTATTAAAAATGTGTATGCAAGCCCTATATAGCCTGTGAAAAATTTGTAAAACGTCTTAAAGATCTTTTAAGGCTAAATAATTATATTCTTTGCAAAATCGGGTTTATAGCTTATTATTTATTACTTCATTTTATACTGTTGATTACTGTATTCTAGTATTACAACAAATTTACTACTTGGCTCGATTTCTTGTCTCACTGCCAAGGATCTATTTTCCGATTTTTTAGAAATCAAAAACAGGAAAGCAGTGAAAGATCCAATTGCTTAAAATGTAAACAAGACAAGGTTTGACATCAAGGTCTCTTGTATTAAATTAAATAAAATAGTAGATGTAGTTGCTAAAAAAGCATATTTATATTAAGTGCGGAAAATTTTATAGTAAGAACAGCTGATTTATTAATAATATGTTAATTATTTGAAAGTAAGGTTCTCTATTTTTTTTATTTTGTTTGTTTTTATTATAAAAAATGGATTAATTCTGAAAAATCAAAATTAAGATAACTGTTTGGCCTTTAAAAATCAAAAGGAAAAGATACATTTTTAAGTTCTTTAACGAAATTTTCTTATTCTGGCTTTTTAGGGATATTGGCGTATTTTTTTCGAAAAGTTCATGAGAAAGGAACAATTAAAAAAATATGTAATTATCTCAATTTTTCTCATTTTTATGAGAAATAAAAAATTAAAAATTTAACGAGAAAAAACTAACCAGAACTAACTAACAACAACTTCCAAATAATTACCTACTTCTGGTTAGTCCTGGTTAGTTTTTTCTAAAAACAGGTAGGAAATAACTTAAAGTTAAGTTTTTTCTACAAACTTAAATCTCTCCCTAAAAGGTCTTAGGGACGTCCTAATTTTCCACCTAAAGAGGTTCCTAAAAGAAAACGTGCTACAAAAAGAAAATAAAAACACAAAAAACTAGAGGTTTTAAAATTATAAATATAAAAAAAATGTTTACAGGTTGTTATTGTAATTATACAGTTGTTGCAAGTTCTTTTGTTATGTGCAATAAAACAGAAATTTTCATGACGACTTCAAAACATTAGATCTACTTTAAAATGGCTTTTGCAGAAGAATTTATAATAGAAATAATCATTTAAATGATGTGGATAATTTAATCTTTTTTCGTTGCTTTAGATTAACCTTAAACGGACATCAACAATCAGAATACCACGCCAAAATTGTATAATTTATAAAATACAATAAACAGAAACAACAGTTAGGTAAAGTTTAGGCAAAAATGACAAAAGCAAACAAAAATGCTAGAAAGAAAAAACAATCCAGCCACGCCACCAAACCGAAGGAACCCGCAAAGTACAAAAACGAATTTTTATCATAAAGTGACATGGCGTCCTTTTCTAAACTTATAAAGTAAAGATAGAGACATTTATTTTATTACTAATTCAATTTTTGATCAAGATAAAAAAATTCAACAAATATATTTTGCAAAACAAAAATCCCTAAAGTTCTACGATGTTTCCAGTGATTTCCACCACTTAGCTAGGGATTTCATATTTTTCACTGTAGTATAACTAACTATTCTCCCAGTTCCTGTTTGAACTCCGATCAGTGAAGTGCTCGCGATAAAAAACTACATAGTTTTTTTCGGGAAGGCGGCTAAAGGTGCTGTATCAACGGCTTTTACCATCGGGGATCAAGGAGAAACTCAAGCCAAACGATGGAGTCCTTCTTCTGGGGCTAAGCGCTGTGAACGAAGATTCCTATACCTGTTCCTTTCTGAGGGCCCCACGCACGAGGGATTTTCCTAATGGCGGAAGATGGTTGCGCTCTCAGCAGGGAGGGGCAGTACTGACAGAAAACGGTTATGCGTGATACCACAAACTGCATCGATATTTTTTTTTGCTAAAACTTCAAGTTTTGAAAAAGTTCGGAATTTCTGGGGGTTACAGAGCCCGACGATCCAGAAGTTCCACCTACGAAGCTCGGGAAAGTTCACGTTGACAACAACGTGTGTCTGGAACGGGAAGAGCTGGCTGAACGTTCACCGACGGAGGCCAAGAAAATTGAAAGCAAAGCAAAGCAACTATTTTCTCCCTTATAAGGAGTCTGTGGAAACGGGCATTACTTCTTTAGATTCCCACGGTTCATTGGTACTTAGCAACAAACTCTTGGATATAATGAAAGTAAACAAACCTTATTTTCTATTTATATAATCAAAGGGTAAAGATGGGAGAGTTCTTGTAAACACACTGCACCGGCAACGTTGATTAAACACACTGAGTAACATCACTCCGGAAATATTAACTTTTTTAATGTTTATGGCATTGCACCAAATATAGTAACATTTTTATAAATTGATGTTTACGTATTGTTAAAAATTATTTTTAAAGTCAGAAAACTTTTTTGTTTATTATCTGAAGTAATAGACAGATATGCTCAATGCGATTGCTGTTGATCGAGTCAGTTTACAAAACGTGTTAATGAATAATACAACCTAACAAAAGAGATAAAATGACATCAAAGTGCCGTGCAATACCTGATTTAATATAATTTTTTATCAAACAAATACAACAATTGTCCAAATCAACCTTGTTGTCGGTGCAATGGGATCTTTCAAGATAATTTCCTGATTTTGATTTCTGAGATCTGGCATTTGTTTACGTTTTTCCAAAACAAAAACGAACAGATCGCTATACCAAAAACCCTGCCTACAAACTGGCGTTGCGTTATTCTAGTCCTTGAGTTCGTTGGTACTTAGGTTTAAATTATTCCTGGATTCTCCCGATATAAAAAAATAAACACTGTTTAGTAGTTTTTCTTAAAATTTACCATTATCTTAAAAATGTAAGAAACACAATTGTATAAGCTTAAGCCTATGATCGGCATTACCTAATACATATTTTTCTTTCATTACTTATCTCGCCTTTGTATTTCGCAATTATCTATTTTTACATACCACGCATAGAAGCTTAAGAATGTCTGCATTACCACAGCTATTATGTACAGGTATTACAAACATAAATGGGTAAATATACTATGTAGGTATGTAGTTTCAACCCAGGCCTAATAAATAATTTAAGAATATTTATTCTTTTATGTGCCAATTTATTTGTGTAATCGAATGATGACAAGTTATAAAGTAAAATAAATTTATTATAGGTGTTGGCAATAGTCTCTAAAAAAAAGTCGAAGTTCGTTGACCGGTCAGAAATAAATTTTATAAAAAAGTTATACAAACTTAAAAATATTTTGCATCCATATTTCTTAAATAAAAATATTTTTAAAGTAAGTAACTAATACTTCTTAGGCTAGCTAACTAGAACCAGTGGCTTATATTGACTACAACAAGCGGGGGATCAAACTGTTTAATTTAAAAATATAATGAAATACTCTAGGTAAAAAATAAAAGTATTTCCCAAAATTACTTAATGTGTTTCAAAAAGTGGGGGGTTTCACCTAAATTTAAAATCTTTTAAACTTATTTTTTGGCTGTTTTGGTTCTCTATTTACACTTTTTATATTCCTGTTTTTTATATATCTCTGGTTAAATTTGGTGGCCAAAACTATTTATTTGGCCTACATATAGAGCTGTCGGTAATTAAATTAAAATAATTTCAAAAATCTTATTCAATTACTTCTCAGTAATTGGATTACTTTAATTCGGTTACTTTTCGAAAAGGGTAATTTTATTTGGATTATCAATTAATAGGACAATGTAATCGTAATTGGTAATTAATTTTTACGAATATCAAGTAATTCAATTACTTAGAAAGTCATTAGATTACTTATAAAGTAATTGAATTACTTAGAAATTAATTCATTTACTTAATAAATAATTAAATTACTACAAAAAAATTAATTACCTCTATTTATGGAAAAACTGCCGGAATTTTGGCCAGCCAGAAAGAGCATCTTATATCACGGCGGGCCGCTTTGAATCCGGCGAACGCAGCCTCCGCGCCGATTTAGTATTTTCGATTGATGCTTCCCACCACCGTTTTTATATTTTTTTTTGTGGAAAAGTCTGTTGATGTTTGGTAAAAAAAAATATTTTAAAGTCATTTAATGCTGCGCGTGTGATGCATATTAGTATAAATATTTTATTTGTTTAGTGTATCGTGTTTAATATATGTAGTTATTTAAATAAAGTAGTTGCTAAAATATTCAATTACTTTTAATTTTAATTGATAGTTGAATTACTTTTAATAAACATGCTACTCATTGGTAATCGTAATTTACTACTACTTAGAAGAGTGATTGGCCCTTGGGGGTTATAACGAATTCTCGGCCAAAAATCATGTGATGGTAGTTGCACCCAATCAAAACCAGCTCTAGGAGTGACAGAAATGGGAAAATTTTAAAAATTTAAAATTTTACCTAGGGATTGGCTCTTAGGGGTTTTTGAGGTCGCTGATTACGAATCCGCAGTCAAAAATCGTGTGAGGGTGGTTGAATCCCATCAAAACCTAGGAGTGACAGAAATGGGAAAATTTTAAAATTCCTTGTTTCTCTAATTTATAGGGGTGCTTTTAATAGGGTGCAACCACCCTGACCTGATTTTTGACCACGGATTCGTAATCAGCGAACCTGAAAACCCCCCGAGAGACGATTTCCGAGGTAAAATTTTAAATTTTAAAATTTTCCCGTTTCTGTAACTCCTAGGGGTGATTTTAATGGTGGAACCACCCTCACTCGATTTTTGACCACGGATTCGTAATCAGCAAACCTGAAAACCCCCGAGAGACGATATCCGAGGGAAAATTTTCCCAATTCTGTAAGTCCTGGGGGTGGTTTTAATAGGGTGCAACCATCCTTACTTGAGTTTTCACCACGGATTCGTATTCAGCGACCCCAAAAACCACCGATAGAGGATTTTCGGGGTAAAATTTTGACTTTTTAAAATTTTCCCATTTCTGTAACCCCTAGGGGTGGTTTTGATGGAGTGGAACCACCCATACGCGATTTTTGACCGCGGATTCATAATCAGCGAACCCGAAAACCCCCAAAAGACGATTTTTAAGGTAAAATTTTGAATTTTAAAAAATTTTCATCAGTTTTACTATTTTTTTAAAATCGGAGCTGTTTATCAACGTTTCCACATTTTACGGTATTTTTCGCCTTATTTACTGGGATATTAACTGAGCAGCTGTACACCTTAACTTTATATCCCTTCGAATTAGCATCGCTCTGTTTATTTTTTTTTACGACGCAATTGTTTCAAACAAATAATCCAAAAAGAGCCATTTTTATTGCTTATTAATGTAAATGCAAACACTTGTAAATGTAAAGTACATATCAAAGTATCTGCAGGTATATATATTTATTATATAAGAAAGAATTAATTAATAATCCACATTGGATTCCTTTAATAAAAGCGCTAAAAAAATAGGTAGAGTTGCTGATATGTATGCAACAGTCGATTACTAAAGTTACAAAGTCGCATTTTAATGTAAAAAAATAAACAAATAACTGTACTTCTATCAGTGTATTTTAATAAAAAAATTGTAACATTTATTTCGTAGTTTTACTACATTTTTGAACTGAAGTTACTTCAGATAGTAGGTGAGCTGGTGAACAATTTTAAGTAGGTTCTTGAGGCACTTTGAAACTCTGTAAAATTGTCCTTGAAGAACCCCTAAACATAAAAGTCAAGGTCAGGCTGAATGGTAGCAGTCCCCTACCAACCCTTGAATTAAAAAAACTCAAGGCCTGGTAGGGGACCGGTAGCCTTCAGCCAATCCTTGACTTTTATGTTAAGGGGTCCTTCAAAGACATTTACAAATTTTCAAAGTGCTTCAAGAACCTACTCAAAATTCCGCATTAATCTTTGAGAAATAAAACATATTTTATCACGACTGGAACATGAGTTTTTATAATATGCTAAACCACAAATATAAAAATCTTAAAATTGTAGAACAAAAACAATACAACTCGATTTTGTTAAAATACTTAGATAATATTCAGAAGCGGTGACGTTTGCCGAGGGAGTCAAAATAATTCTCTGCTTATTATTTCTAGGAAAATCTGAAAACTTTTATTTCCATCGTATTGTCATATTTATAACTTAAAACTACAAAAGCTAAAAATACACAATAAATTTTAAAAATAGGTAATAAATAATAGATTTAATAGTACCAAGATTTTTGTAAAGCCAATATTCAGAGCATAAAAACAGCAGATGTCTCAGGAAAATAAGCTAAAAAAACCATTTTTTACCCTGTTTATATAGTTCTATTTTAAAAACCAGTTATGTCGTTTGTGAAAAATTTTTTCTTAGTATTTTATATATTTTTAATATTATATACTTAAAGTCACTGGTAATTTATGAATGTGAAAAATATAAAAAATAATTATTGAACGCGATGACATTTACAGACTCAAACAACTTTTATGCAACCTGCTAATTCTAAGTTTTAAATAATTCTTGACATTTATTTATAGACAAAATATATGTGTCTGTTTCAGATAATGAGATTTGGGAAGAACAAGTTTGTCCACCTACAGCAGCAGAAAAATCTATTTTTTAAATAAACCATTTTATTTTTTGTTGAGATAAAGAGTAAATAAGTTTTAAAATATCTTTGGTTTTAAATTTAAATAAAGATTTTAAAAACTGCAATTTTTACTTTGCAATAAAATCCTGTTTGTGTGCCATACAAGATGCAGTACCTACCTCCCTCCCCTATAAACATTGAATAATGGAAAATCAATGGCCCAATTTACTTTTTCATTTAATTATTTAACTGCCCATTGACACAATATATGTTGGTGCCAACATCGGCCCTTATTGCGTTTGGCACACCGGCCCATCGACACTTATCAGTCAGTTTGCCAATACTTCTACATATTGGCCCTATGATATATTTGTGGAGGCCCACTGTTGAAAAACCATTGGGGTGTTAACGATATAGTAACTAATATCTACCGATGTTTCATTTTGGGCCACTGTTGGAAAATCATTGGGATATTAGCTAAATTGTAATTAATATTTACCGTGTTTCATTTAGGCTTACTGTTGAAACACCACTGGAAAACCAGGTGAAATAAAAATGTAAACATTTTAATTTTTATTAAAAAAAAATATTAATACATAAAAAACTATAATATATTGGCTTAAGCCCAACAAGACAAACGAGGCACTTAAAACAATGTGGTTTGCAGATGAATTTAAAATGTCCTAAGATAGTCTAACTACAAAAATACGAAACAAAGTCAGAACTAACATAACAGCCAATAATAATACGAAATATAATAATAACAAAGATTCTAAAACTATAAAAAATCACCATAATATACTTTTCATTTGCCAAAACACCGAAAAACGGTACAAAGTTTTCGATCCCGTCATCCCTAATCATTCACAAAAATTACCAAGCTTCTGAAAAAGTTAGGTTATAATGACACGCTTCACTTTTATTGTCGGTGGTTAGGCAAAGGGCAAACAAACACGATCTAACGTACGCTGAGTAACGAATAAATGCAGTGAGCCAATGCTTAATTAATAACGTTGGATTTGTAACTCAGTTAAATTAATAGCCCACTGTGGATATATCATTATGTCTTTTTTTTGTCGAACCATTAACTAAGGATTAATATCGGGCCAACGAATGGTGATAGACACAGTCAATTAAAAGACACTGACATTAGTGGGCCATCACAGTACCTTTAGAAAATCGACAAACGCTGTTTATAGGGCCTTAAGTAATCCTTTTTATATACCCTGGAATGATGTACATGTACACAGGGCTGTATATCTAGGTATAGCCGTGCCCTTGGCGGGGCTTAACATTTGCGCCCCCCCACACACCAGGGGATTTGGGGAGTATGAATACTCCCCAAAGAAAATAAGGATTCCGGGGGTTATTCCCCGGAAATTTTACAAAGTTGTAGGTTTAAAGTTTTTTGAACCGAGAATTTCGTTTCTTTAAAATACCAATTTTGTGGTGGAATTTGAGTAAAATTCTATATTTTCTTTATATGAAAATATTAGCCTACCATTTGAAAGAGACATGACTTACATAAAACAACTGTTTGTATCTGAACGAAAGAAGTGGAATGTAAATTAACTATACATCCTTATTTGCAGATGATTAAACTTAAAATAAATTTTCTCAGCAATAAAATCGTAGTTACAGAAATACTGTGCACAGCAGTCCTACTAAAACGAAACATTTATACTTTAATAAATTAAATAATATGCAACAAAAAAAAATAGTGCTGCCCCCAATGTCTAAAATACCAATATATCCGCAGCCTAAATATTAAAAAAATTCAAAGAGTTAAAGAGTTACATTCTTGCTGTAGGTATCAGAATAAATTGATATTTTATTAATAATTTATACATTCTTTTGGGCTTAATATATTAAGAATAATTAAATTAAGTATCTTAGTTAAAAAATTTGTCATCATCAGTGACAACTGATAAAAAAAATATTTTTCATAGCCGATTTTACACCCCTTAGGTAGCTGCACCCTTGGCGGGCGCCCTCTCGCCACCGCCTAAATACGGTTCTGCATTATCACATTTCTATTTTGCCAAAGAGGTTTGTAAAACAATATTTATTTATATTTCTAGGCAAGAAATCCTTTTATACTTGATTAATCGATTAAAAAATTAGTTCTAATCAATAAAACCTATTATTAGTTGATTAATCGATTATTTTACACAACCCCTATTCTATGCTAAGAATTAGTGACCTAAAAGGTATTCAGTTACAGAGTTTTGAGGTTACAAAAGATACCACATACTTTTAGGTCGTTAGTGATTTAAAATTTTAAAGAATTACTCTAAAACCAGTTTATAAATCTAAAAATATATTTTATGGTAATTTGTCTGAATCAAACATTTTAAAAATTTGGATATTAATAGTATGAATGCATTAGCATTTAGTTCGGACACCCTTTTGGAAAGCAATCTTTATAAGCGAGCCAAGAAAAATATGGAAAATTTTCCGATTTATTAAAATATTTGGAACGGTTAATGACTAAGTTATATATTTTTATAGACGAGATGGTAATTATTCAGCAATTTTAATTCCTGATAATTTCTTGATTCTTAAAAAAAGAAGCATCCATATATTCTTTACTTACTTTTTTGAATACTACTGAATCGTGAAGAACAGATGCTGGTGCAAAAGCATTAGAGTTTTTTAAAAATCTGTCCCCGTTTAAATTCGTTATTTTACTGAACAGCTTTTTGGATTTTTCTTTTAAATGTACTAATAATTTGCTTGAATATTTTCCTACCAAATTTTAAATTTTAAATAAAATTTTCAAAAACTACTTGAAACCCTATAACTACCAAGCACCAAAAAAGTAAATTAAAAAAATAAGCAAACTGTTTGTAATTTAAGGAGCTACAATTTGATACCTAAGTAATTTTTACGTATCTTCTATAGGTTTCGAGTTATTTTAAAGAAAAGGTCATTTTGTATTAAAATTCTGAAATTTGATTTTCACTTGCAGCTGCAATTTTTTTTCAAAATTAAGCAATTTAAATCGGTTAAATTTTTAAAATGTATTTGTGCCCCTTTTTAATTAACGTGGTAATTAGGGGGTTGTTTTTGAAGATTTTTGCACTTAAAAAATTTTGGTCTAACCTTATTTAAATCAAAACTCACTCAATTTTTATGATACATACCTTTTTTTTTTTAAAAGAAAGGTCTTTGCAAATTCTTCAAAAAAGTTATTATTGGTTTTCCTCGAAAAATACGTAGATTTTGCGTTATCTGCCTTTGAAACTCTGAAATTTTGTGTTTGATGAATAACAGCTAACATTTAACAAACCACAACTTGGTTTGTAGTGGTCCCACAGCAGTTACAAAAAAATTATTTGTTTTTTTAAAAGCTACAATTTTGTTATTTACAGTTTTTATGGATAAAATGCATACTTATCGAGTTATTTGCAAAACGGTTAAAAACGTTGATTTTATCCACAAGAAACTTCGACTTTCGATTGCAAATAACTCAAGAAGTATGAATTTTACAAAAAAAATGTATAGAATATTTTTTGCTTAGAAATAATTTTTCTATCGATTCCTGTGGTTAAAATATAAAAAAATCCATCCTCGAGATGGTTTGGCCCCCAAGGTAAAGGCGCCCTTCGGCAAGATATAGATTTTGATTCATTCTATGCATTTTGAAACAATTGTTAGGCGAAATGGTTCGTTTTCTGGACTATACCGTAATTTGCAATTTACAAATAAAGGCAGACGGGTGACTAACCTGGACGAGGGATTCCCGAACCCCCGGACGCATAAACGTAAACTGCAGACGCAGAAGGGATAGCCAAACAATTCGCAAATGATCGGCTAGGATCGGACTAGTTACCCGCTTCGGGCGCGTAAACTGGAGACATAGTTAAATCTTACACGTCTGCAATATGCATTAGGTGTTTAGGTATGTGACAAAAGTGATTATAAACAATGGAAAATATAGTGCCAGAAGGTTATGAATATAATTATATAATCCAAAGCAGTTTTAGAACCAAACTACCTTCTAAAGAATAAGTAGAGGTTAGTATAATATTATATTTACGGAAATTAGTGATAACGGTAAACTGATATGGGGAGGTTGACTAGAATTTAAACCAGGACATCTGCTAATAATTATTCTTCTGCCCAAAACCAGCAAGATCAAGGGACGTTTGATAATGATGTTGCCATGAAATTTGACGATAAGGAAAATATTGACATAGAAGCAATAAAAACTTAATGAACGGCACATTCGAATTTAGTTATGTCAAAGCTTAAAAGTGATCCTGAATCTTTTGGACCCGCTATAATGAAATATTTGGACAACTGTACCAATCAAGCCAAATCAAATCAATCATTGATATCAGGCTTGCATTGTGCTTTTAAATATACAGGAATTTCGTCTAAAAATAAGAGGCAGGCAGTATTAAGAAAAGGAAAAAAAAATCTGTACAACCGACTTCAATACCAAGACGTAAGGTTACATTGACAGGTAGAAGAGCATCGTTAACTGGACGAAAACCTCAAAAATCTAACAGAAAACAGCAAAAAAAGCACCACACAAATTGGTACTGTATGTAGAGAGTAAAATTGAACTGGGTGACAATAAATTCAGCAAATAGTGATTTTTTGCGAATGTTAATTTGTCATTATGTTAATTTACATAGGAGCAATTAAAAAAGTTGGTTGTATACTGTGTCTTATTTAGATTTCTATAAAAAGCATAAACTATAGACGTACAAGCATAAACTACGTCTGTCCTTTACAAGTTGACCAATCTTAGTGTACTGCAGACATATAAGGACAATCTACTTCTCCACTTTACCTCTATTTTTATTGGTCAGATAGATCTTTAAAAACCTAATCGTTCAGCTATGCCTTATGCGTCTGCAGTATACGTATATGCCCCCCGGACCTCTTCTACGTTGAGGGGTTTTCCAATACAAATACCCCTCAAACCTCCCGGTTATTCTGCCTAAGACCGCCCCCCCCGTAAAGATTTTGTGAATCCGCCCTTGGCCGTTAATAAATAGAAAAAAAGTATTTTATGTAAACTCTTTCGTTAAAATGGTTGACAAACAATGAGAAAACCCTATTTCATTTATGTAAATATTTGCCTGAGAAAGTTGCCTAAATCTAATAACTACAAAAATGAAATTTCTATAATACATACCACGAAGTTGCGTGACGAGGTTTACAAACAAAATTAATAAAGTTCAGTGACTTTTACTATTTGGATTCTTCGGCACCTGCACTACCTGCTATTTACTTTCGGTTTAGTAAACTGAAGTACCGTTAAAATTCTTATCATTTTCTCAGTCAGTCTGTTGTGACTGTAAAACTGGGACACAGATTATATGTAACTAAACTAACCCACTTTTCTACAATTTTTTTGTTAGAAATAATTTTGGTCACATGAAGATAATTTACATGGTGTCCGGAAAATGCTTGTACAAAATTTTATGACGTCAAAGTAGGTCCATTTAAGCCAACTTAGTTTTATCTAAAATTGCTTTCCTTAGCCGGTAGCGCCAAAAATTTGAAGAAATTTTGAGCTTTCCTAAATTACCCAAAGACATGCTTATTGATGTTAATGTTTTTTGATGAACAGTTAGATACTATAATGCTCGGCTATATAAAATTGGAATTGACAACACCGGTAAATATATTTCTTTAAAAGTGTTAGACAATGTTATGGTTTTAATAACACTAAAATCTTGGATTCCATTGTCTTTAATTGTTAATTGATACACAACGAACGTTTCGGTTAGTGATCTATCTCCAACCGTTTTCAAGTGATAACTAAAAACTATTCTTAAAAGCTACGACCTTATATACTATCCGTTGTTAACCGATGCTTGTCTGGTTCAGCAACGGCAGCCAGATAATCGGAATGTCTACACTAGGTTTGCTAAATACATTTTTTTTGTTTGGTTAGTTTGGCTACGATATGTTGACGATACTTTTATTGTGTGGACAGGTAATGACGAAGAACTTGAAGGATTCTTAAAACATCTAAATTGTCTTCGACCCTGTATCAAATTCACAATGGAGAAGGAACAAAATTCGGCTCTACCTTTTCTCGACGTTTTAGTCAAATGAAATAATGGACATAATATATAAACCTCGGTATACAGAAAACCTACCCACGCTGGACAATATTTACACCAAAATTCCAATCACTCTAACGAAACGAAGCAAAGAGTCATACGTAATTTATATAACCGCGCAGTGACCTTATGTAACAGTAAGGAATCTCTGCAAGCCGAAATAAGTAAAATAACTAGGGATCTCAAGCAAAACGGATACAGTGCGAGATTGGTTAAGGAAACAATCGATAAATATCAAGGTAAGACGAAACACTCTAATTTAAACAAGACTCCACAGGACCAAATATTTATGACTACTCCGTATATTAAAGGAACTTCAGAAAAGATCCGCAGAATAGCAAATAGTTATAATATTAAAACAGCATTTAAATCCCAAACAATGTTTCAAAAAATGACAGTATCTACAAGATTCTCTGTGAATGTGGTGAAGTATACATCGAGGAAACAAAAAGACCTCTAGAAATTAGGGTTAAAGAACACAAAAGATATACGGAACGAGGTGAAACATCGAAAACAGGGATTGCCAAACACGCATGTTCAAAACAACACCGCATACACTGGTCGAAAGCAAAAATTATTAATAAATAAACCCACTGGAAGAAAAGAAGATTTAAAGAAGCTGTAATAATTGAAAACAACCAAAATGTATTTAGCAAACCTAGTGTAGATATTTTGAATATCTGGCTGCCGTTGCTAAACCGTGATAAGTCGGTCAAGCTTCGGTGAATAACGGATAGTATATAAAGTCGTAGCTTTTAAAAATGTTGTTAGTTAAGGGTTGAAGAAAGATCACTAACCGAAACGTTGTGTATCAATTAACAAATAAAGACAATGGAAGTCCAAGATTTTAGTGATATTGAAATCGGTAAATATATTCTGATTTGTCGTTGGATGAACCGTTTTGACCAAATATTATTAGTTTCCCTGCAAACATTTTTTTTATTCGGAATAAAGCGATCCGTGATTCAAATTTTGGTTTAAAAAAATCTATATGAGGTGCCTTACAAGATTTGAAGCCACCCACCTGCAGAATAAATAATTTATGCATATAAATAATCCATATGCCAGTAAAGTTGCAGTACATCACCACCAATTTAAAATAAATGTTTGGGCAGATCTTGTTTATTGCTACCTCTTGGTTGGTTGGTTGGTGATTTCAAGCGGACTGGGTTGCATGGTTGCATACCCTTGTCATGCACTGCAGCCTTTTGGTTTAATGCGGTTGCCTTTTCTATATTATGAAAGCCCGTTTTCCTTAATTTCTTCCAAGATGTTTATGCGGAAGAGGAGTTCCACTCTGCATATTTCCAAAAAAAAATGACAAGTGTCTTTTGTATATCGATGCTTTGCAGTTATATATTTGTGTGAAGCTGTTTTTTCCTTCTTCCCACAGACCTCTGCTGAGCATGGCTTTTGTATGTCTTTGACCAGGTGACATATGACAACCCGCAGATGTTGTTTTTGCGGTAACCTGTTTATTGGTGTTTCGTCGCTACCATATTGGTCCTGTTGCAATTCCAAATATTTAACCCTACGTTAGTCGCGCGGTTGACAGTTGTCACCCACTCCACTTTATTACACTGCCACATCACCCAGGCAATGAGTTCGCTCCACCCCTTTCGTGGGTCTCTTTTTAACCGGTCAATCGATAGGTTAAAGTTTAGTGTGCTTCGAACTATTCGTTGGCCCGTATTTTGACGCAAAGTTTCACTGGGGGACAGGTGTCACCCGCGCGACTTTTTACGTAGGATTTTTCTCACAAGTAATATTTGTTTTTATAGTGTTTTTAATAACGGTAATAATTGTATTTATAGTGTTTTTTTATAAAAACTTTAACTATTTTGAAGACCATTTTAGTTACTACTACAGGGGGTAAAAAGTACTTTGAAAAATAAATAATATTCAGATCCAAAGAGAAAAAAAACTAGAATTTAGTAAGAACCCAGATGTGTGGCTAAAATGGTATCAAGAAAGGACATTTGGGAAAAAAGGGTTGCCAGATATTGGTGACAAAGATGAGGAATATGTAGTGATGGCCCAGTGATCACCAAACGGATACCGAACAGGAATATTCAGAAAACAAAGAAACTTCTTCTGATATTGAACTGAAAAATGAGGTTTAAAAAGGAATATAGTTCTTCCAATTTCTATACTGGAAAGGACGGAGAAAGTAAGTGGCTAAAAATACAACCACCCACTAATGTGAAAACTCGGGGCCCATAACATTATTCCCATTTACCAGGACCAAACGTGAACCCCCCCAAGCTAAAACAGTATTTTAAGGCTTTAGATTTGTTTGTTAATAATAATTTTATAGCAATGGTAACTGTTTCTACCAACTTTTTATATTGAGCAAGTACGTAAAAATTTTGAAAAGAAAGGGATGCAATAAATACAGATAAAAATTGAAAAAGAGCCTTTATAGGTTCGTTATACCTTATGGTTCTTTCAGATGCTTTTCCAAAAAATGCTCATCTGCTGTGGGATAACTCAAAGGGAAATGGCATTGAATTTTTGCTACTTAACATTGAGTGAACAACGTTTTCGTTTCCTTTTAAGGATGCAAAAAGATTTGATAACATGCAAGATCAAAATGTCCGTAGAGAAATTGACAAGATGACCGCAATCAGAAAAATATTTGAGGTATTTGTTAACCAATTTCGAGAAAAACTATTCCCCAAGCGAATATCTAACAATTGATGAGCGGTTACTTGCCTTTAGGGGTCGTTGTTCCTTTCGTCAATATATCCCAAAAAAACCCCAAACAAATATGGGATAAAAACCTTTGCCTAGTCAATTCGAAAACAGCCTAAATTAAACTTGAAATATATGTTCCCCAACCAGTAGGTCCATATCAGCAAAGTAATAATCCTAAAGATATAGTTAAGGGGAATGGTAGAACCAGTTCCCAAGAAAACCAACAGAAGCATAAGGGGATTTGGTTTACCAGTATTCCACTGGTTTATGTTACTAAACGAAAAAAAAATTGACCTACGTTGGCACTTTGAGAAAAAATAAAAAGAAACACCTTTGGAATTTTTCCAAACGTAAGAGAAAATAAACATCAGTGTTGGCTTTCGTGGCCACAATAGTTTTTACTGTAAAAAGTCCAAAAATAGTTCTAGCGGTCTCTACTATGCATCACGATGGTTGTCTTGATCCAGAAACAAAAAGAAAAACAAAAATCAGAAATTATCACATTTTACAACCGTACTAAAGTGGATTTGGTTGAAACCGCCAAAAAAATAATTAGGAAATACAAGGCGTTGGCCTATGGTGGTGTTTTTTTAAATTTTGGGGAAAGTTTTAACAAAAACGCCATCTGGATTTATCAATTTAACAACAATTTGGAAGACAAAATCAATCGCACACAATTTATTCAAAATGCTGCCTGGGAAATTTAAAAAAAAATCCCCCGAAGAGCTTTTAAAATTATAAGTTCAAGAGAGCTGTCCCGACCCTTACTAGTATTGGGAGAAGGCCCTCAACTAATTTTGGGGGCAAACCCCCGGGGGGAAAGGTCTAGAGGGGGGTTTTTACTGTGGAAGAGCTGCGATAAAAAAAAACCCGAAAATGGGGGGGTAAAAAAATGAAAAATGGTTTTTTAAAGTCCACCTAAAAAAAATGCCCCGTTTTACAATGAAAAAAAAATTAAAATTCTTTAATTATTATTATTACATTTGTAAGGTTTTTTTTTTTTTTCTTTTTTAAAAATTTAATTATGTTTAGTTCCTTTTTTTTAAAATTTGCCCCCTTTTTGGAAAAAAAAAATCTCTTGGGGAAATCTAGCATTAGTTTTGTTTTTTTTAAAAGGTTGACTCTTTTACCCCGCGACTGATCTTTTGACGATAACTGACGCGACTAACTTTTGGGTTAAAAAAAAATTTAAAATTTTTTTCCCAAAAATTACCAATTTCTTTGGAAAATTTTCCATTTTTTTTGGGGAAAAAAAATTATGCGATACGCAATTTGGTTTTCCCCATTTTTCCTTGTTCTTAGGCAAAAATTTAAATTATCAAAAACACAACCGGGGAGGTTTTTTTTATTGATTGATTGATGAAATAAATACACAAGTTTTGGTTTTGTCCGCCTCCCCCACTGCAGCCTACAGGGCTTGTTGTATCTCTTGTGTTTTGTTTCAGTTAAAAAAGGGT
Organism: Listronotus oregonensis; assembly: GCA_019359885.1. NCBI lineage: Eukaryota > Metazoa > Arthropoda > Insecta > Coleoptera > Curculionidae > Listronotus > Listronotus oregonensis. The sequence continues at coordinate 232,936 of JAHBCN010000223.1, forward strand.
TTTTAAAACCCTTGATAGGTTTAGTAAACCCTTTTTTTTTTTTTACTTCTCCAGCCTCCTGGTGGTTAGTGTTCACCATGAGGTTTTTTTTTGTTCTCCCCAAATGTAAGGGGGAGGGGACTCATATATAATGTGAGAGGCTGTCTCTTCCTCTTCGTCACATAGTCTGCAAATGGGTTCTTTTCTATAGATGCCCATAGTGTGCATATGTTTTTTTAGGGTGCAATGTCCGGTTATTAACCCCCGTCACTATTCTAATCGGGGTTCCTATTTAGTTTTGGGGAATTCACTTGTCAATGCTTTCGATGGTGAGCCCCAAATTGATTTACTGTGATATTGCCTTGGAATGGGGTTTCCCCTATGACGGGGTGTTGTGTTTGAACCCAAAGAGTAAAAGAGCCACGAACCGAGGTTTTTTGGTTTTCCCAAAAAGGGGTTTGGGGCCCAAAAACATTTTGCGGGCCCCCCCCGGCCAGGGGTCTGCATTTTCATTCCCCCTTATTCCCCTGTGTCCGGGGACCCAGGAAAGTGTAACTCTGTTGTGGGTTCCCGGTTTAGGGGGTATTGCAGAGGGGTTCCAAAAAACCTTGAATCGACTTGTTGGGATGCCAAAGCTTTTTTGGCCGCTTGACTATCAAAAGAAGACAGTAGTGTCCCTGCCCTTATATCTTCTCCTCAAGTTCCCCGCAGACAAAGTTCAATGGCATATATTTCCCCCGGGGAAAATGTGGCATTTTGGGAAACATAAGCATTAAACCTGGGGGTCATACCATGTATTCCTCCGGCCCATTGTCAGTCTTGGATCCATCGGTATAAACCAAAATTGGACTAAGGAGATCGCCCCTACCCACCATAGGTTAGAAGGGCTTTTGTACATTGATAAATTAATAGTTAAAATTAAATTGTCCTAAAAAGTTTTTTGGGGCAATTTTGATCATTGGGGGCTTTTCTCTGTAGATTATTAATTTATTCTTTTATGATTTGTTTTAAACTCTGACAGAACCACATATTCTTGACATTAAAAGTTTATTTTTTATTTTTCTGCAATTATCTTATCTAAAATGTTTTGTCTATGGAGAAGTTGTTAATTAGTCGGTTCAGAAGCGTTAATAATGGTTCCACAAAGCTCCTTACTAATAAGTATATCAAAAATAGTGACTATTAAAAAATAATAGGACAAGAAAAACTATTTAAAAGAAGTTTTTATAACCATGGAGGTTTTCTGTTATTTGTAAAATACGAGATGGGTTGACGCTTGACACTTTAATCTGTACATTCTGATTTGAAAATGACAAAACAAAACAACTGAACCACAATGCATCGCATTGGTTTAAAAAGAAACAACCATGGTTATAAACGCAATTGGTCCATTCCGTCCCCCCTTCCCGTAATATTCTTTAAATAGAGTATTTAAAAGCGTGTATATTGTCATAGCCACTTGAGTTGTTTTTAATTAGTAATTGTCAAAATGGCAAAGCAGGCTGTTTATGTGTTTGTTGTAAAGCACATAATGGTTGAACTTGTTACAAACGAGACACGAGAGTCCCTTACCAAGTGCAAAAGACCTGAAGCATAATACGGAGAATTAACCTTATCAAAACCAAGGCGCATGTATAGTCTGTCTCAAAGTATATCGTTATGGCTTTTGACGGACCATACCAAAATAAACCTTTAACGATTTTATTGTTATTGGGTAAACCCATTTGTTCATAAGGGCAGGGGTGGGCCAGGTATTTCTTGAGTATTAACCATTAGGCATATAAATATTTTTAATATTTTTAGCATTTGAATAACCGTTTTACTGGCTTTTTAAAAGTTGTTTTACGAAATATAACTATTCCGTCAAATAATTTTTCATTAGATCAAAACATGTTGTGAAAAATGTGTATGAAACTTTAATTGTAGAGATCTAATTCAACAAGATTTTTAAAAGAAACCTGTCTATTAAAAAACCCAATATCTGATAAGGGATATTACTTTTTAGTGAAGAATTAAAAAAAAAAAAAAACGTAGTGATTTTCAATCATCAAGTTCAAAAACTCAAATCCAGGAATATTTGTTAGAAAATGATATTTATTTTGAATTCAGTTACAAAAAAACGCATCTTTTGGAAGTCCTAAATTCATATGCAATTAAAAAAACAATATGTATGTGATAATTTGGCTGAACATCAGGCTGGGTATACTGTCTTACGGCTTCCTCCGTGTCAAAGTATGTTTAACTCCATAGAGCATTTGTGGAACTAAGTAAAATCAAAGATCAGAGCAAAAAATGTTACACCTACTTTAAGTCCCAGTGTTATAAATTTGATAAAAAATGTAATTACTAACATACCAGTTGAGAGCTGGAAAAATTCACTACAGCACATTATAAAAATTGAGGACTCTTACATTTCTATCCAAAACAACATAAATCCTATTGTAATTAATCTCAATAATGACTCTGATAGTGAAACAGAATTAGATTTAAAAATTTAGATTAAAAATGTAATTATGTATATGCAGTTATAAATTTATTAAAACTTTGCATATATTTAATTTCTTAATGTAATTTTGAGATTATACTTACCTAAATAAACAATAAATTATAAATCTTTATATTATTAAAGTCCGTCCCTAATTTTCTGTCCTTTAATACCTACAGATCCGCAGTTTTATTGCTGTCGGCAGGTATAATCCATAAATGAAGGTAAGAGCTAACACGGTTTACTTTGAGACAGACTATACAGCAGTTGAAAATTAAACGCACGCGAGACGTCCAAAAAATTCTACAAAACAAACCAGCATTGACCTCATAAAGGATCTTATTCTTGCAAATTAAATAACTTCTGTCCTTATCAAAATATAACAAATTAGTGTTGAGAGCATCGAAAAAAAATCATTCCATCTGCTTAGCGACAAGTTTGCGCAAGACGGTTGCCCAGATGGCTGACCATGAAATAAAAATGGCAACATGTTAAAGCTCAGATGCGCTAAACATAGATTGACAGCTTTGGGCCAGATTCACAAGTATCAGGTCTAGAATGGCGTCACTCAAACTTACAAAACCGAAAAATGCAAAGGTTGTGCCTTTATCGTCTTTTGGAACAGCGAGAGGAACTCTTGGCCAAATTTAAAAAAAAAATGGGCATATCAGTAATGCCCATAGATAAGGTCAGTGATATAATGCCCCTTATTATTTCTACTTGCTCACTTGAGAAGTTAAACCTGCATTTCATCCAATAAAAGAGAAACTGTTAAATCAAGAGCGTCATTCTGCTGCACGAAACGACTGATCTCAAGCGGCCCAA
>JAHBCN010000223.1:236241-349734 GCA_019359885.1 Listronotus oregonensis
GGTATTCTGTTAAATAAAAAGTATTAATTTAATTTTATTCTTAAACCCAAAAAAAGCAATAATCATAAGCATCTCGTAAGATTGGTTGTAAAACTGGCATACCAAAATAAAAAAATTCCATTATTCCACTAAATTGTGATTTTACCCCTAATTTGTTATATCAAGTCAAAAATTTTTTTTTTTCAATTGGTTTGAAATCATTTTAGTCTGTTGAAAGGATAAGTTTATCAAGAATTTTTTAAAGAGATGAGAACAGAAGAAAAAAAAATAAGCTGGCATTATGAAAAAAATTAATTAAAAAACTAATTAGCTACCAAGGTCTACTATTGGCCAAAACAAAGTCAACCTAAATTTTAATTTAGATTTCATTACTGAGTGATTTCTAATTCAGTTTACCCTTTTAATCTGCAATTTTGCTATTTATTCAAATTTTCAACACAAATATAGGAAAAGGTTAATGTACCGTAGCCCTTTTTTTCTCTTTGAACCCAACTTATATGTTTAATATTTAACAAATAAACGTTTAAATTAAAAGATATTCTAATTTTAAACAACATGAATCATAGTTAAATAAAATTTTGGAATACACCCTGTGAAATTTTTTCCACCCAAATTCTCCTTCTTATTTCCAAATTTTTCAACCTGGAACTAAAACTTCTTTACTATTGTTCAAAATTAAAAATTTTTTTAAAACCCCCAAAACTTCTAATATAAACAAAAAACCCCAAAACACAATAAAACCGCCTGGGACGCGGGAGTTACCAATATGGGGCCGAAATGACATTTCGCCTCCCTTTTTCAGAGCCGGTTCCTAAAATTCTTTTGTAACCTCGTTGCTTCAGAAGCCCACCAACCAACAATGTACTGTCAAACTACTGGAGCAATCAAGGGTACACCTTAAAACTCTAGTGGGACTGTACACGGGACACTGCAGATTAAAATATATGGGGGGATGAATCGGCAGAACACATACTGTGTTTTTTCCCAAAACACTGGCACGACAAAAATTCGCAATCCTCGGCAATGACACCTTGTTGCCGCGGGGGTAAAGACCTCCCCAAAAAGATCATCAGATTTATTAGGAGTCTGGACTTGGTGGGAGGAATATAAAACGGTGTGAGCCACAATAGACCGATCGGTCGAAGGATGTTATACCCACTCACTTTAAACCTACCTACCTACCTAGTATGAGGTAGTTTGGAGTTAGAAGTTATTTGTTTTACGACCTTGGTATTAGTAACACATTGTATTAAAAATATGATAAAATCGAGGATAAAATGGGTTAAAACATGAAAAAAAAAAACAGGTAATCACGGTACCTGAGACTGAGGCTCATTTAAGCCTTTGTGGACTGAAAAAAGCTTTTTTAATTTATTATTGAAAAATAATAATACAAGTGGGATTAATTTCATTTTAAATTACTGAATAATAAAAAGTACCACTAAGTACTTGTATAGTACAGTCAGTGACGGTTGTCACCCCGCAATTTTTTGACCCAATATCCAAAAATCTGAAATTTCAATAAAAGTTCGGGAATATCTTACAGTACAACAGTTTTATAGTGCTCATAATTGCTTGTTTCCTAGGGGTGGATAACACCCTTTTTCTGGGGTGAAAATTCTTTCGTTTTATTACTAAAAAAATCAATAAAAAAAACAAATTTTAAGCAGAAAATATTTCATACACTTTTTTTTTTCTGTAAATCAATATTTTTTGAGTTATTTGCAAATAAAAATCCCGAAGTTTCATAAACAAGGTGCATGTTTTTAACCGAATATTTATGAATAACTTAAAAACTTTACATTGTTACAAAGAAGTATTTTGTAACAAAATAAGGTATATTAAAAAACTTAAGATATTGGTTTTTTTGTATGTCCGTAGCTGCTTATTAACCGAATTATGACAAGTTAAAGGTGACACTAAAGTTTGTGGAAAACTAAAGTTATACCGTTTAGCATTCAAAAATTTTTTAAAGTTAACTCGTTTAGATGTTTTTTAAAGTACTTGGAAATTTGCTTTGGTAAAACTCTTTAGCGTAAAAAATGAGAAAGACGAAATAAAATGGGTTATTATCTTTTCTGGAGAAAAAAAGGATTAATTATCCCTGTGGCTATTCCACAGGAATTGAAATTATACGTAATCCTATTACAATTTAATGCTAATAATGGCTTTAGAAAGATTTTTCGAAAAAACTTTCTTTTATTTACTGTAACTAGAAAACCAAGCAACATAAGTAAAAAGTGTTCATATACAATAGAATATTATTTTATATGGAGAAAAAGTGAAACTTTTCATGGAGCACTCGTGTTTAACAGCCGAACGGAGTGAGGCTGATAATACCAGAGCAAACCATGAAAAGTAACTTTTCCTTGGAATAAAATATATGTGCTGTTTTTTTTTTACACGTCGATAAATTAATGCAGAAAGATCTTTTTTCAATAATAATAATTATTAAGGATTTGGAAGGCGGCTTAGACCGGTTTCGGTGAATAGTTGCTATGGTAATGTAACATAAAGCTGTTGTGGTGGACACTGTGAGCAATAAATATCCGCCTCCAATTGGGTATTGATGAACAGTTTGAGAAAATACGAGTACATTTAATATTCAATTGAGTAATAAATAAAAATTTTAGTTTAATAAATATTGAATTGTTGACGCTTGTTTTGTTGTTTATTTGTATCTATGATAACACTTTTTCCTCCACCGTCCGGCGGGAAAGTGAAATGTAAAGCTCTGGCGGAGAAAAAATGAAACTTTGCGTTCGGCTACACAGTCAAGTAATGAGGGATTTACGGACGTTTGAAGAAAAAAATGTTTTTTTTATTTTTCTAGAATAAAAATTAACGGAGATATGACTAGAAATTCGCATTTGAGTAAGAAAACCTCTTTTTGGGGCCTTTAAAACTTGATTAAACTTAAACATTTAAAAAACTTAAGGTTCAAAAAAAAAAATTTCATATATCTTTATATTCCTTAAAATTTCTCAAAAAATGGTTCTTGGAGCAAATGGATAGTTTAAAAATTGAGATAGTTATCGCTTAAAAACCAAAAACCTTTAAAATTTTCGAGCATATACCAAACTTAGGAGTGGCTTGGAAACAAAATCATTTCTGCAGCAGATTGGAGATAAAATGAAGCTAATGGATGCTTAGAACCAATCAATATGCTGCTGTCTGCACCGGAAGAAATTATTAATGTAATAATTTGCAATTGCAAAAAAGTATGCGGTGTAACTTGCGACTGCCGTAGGCTCGGACTTTTCTGCATTGAACATTGTGGAACATGTCATAATAGGTTTGTTTCAACAAGCATCCGGTATCGTTTCAAAACCGTTTTAGAATTGTTTTTTTGGTGCGCTTCGACGCATGCGCGGACTTAAAATAGTTTCGTGACGTTACAAAAAGTAACAAACGTTGGATCGCTTTTCGGATCGTTTTCGGGACTGTCAAATCAATGGGTCAAATGTCTTTGAATTTATTGTTTTAAAAATATAACCCTACTTTTTTACTTATTATTTTTGTGATTAAAGTAAGCAAATATTACTCATAATATCGTCACTCATCTTTAAAGATATTTAACTTCAATGATGGGCTTAGGAGGTGTAAAAATAATTGCTTTTAAATGATTAAATAAGCAAGGAAATAGGAAATGCTAAAGCAGCACGCTAGTCGCTTAATAGCAGTAAATATATGAAGATGAAAGATGAAACATGAAACAGCTGTTAAAAATCAAAAATCCAGTGCCAAGATGCTCAATGCGCAAGTCAACCCAAATAGTTTTAAATTTGGGCCATGTATCGAAATTACCGTTCTCAAACCCTAACATAAACGATCCCAAGTTATGTTGGTACACAAACAGGATCGTCCGATAACCGTCACGTCTCTGTTGGAACTCACTTTAATCACTGCGCATGAGCGTGATCGTTCGTTGACGTGTTGGAACAAACCTAATGACACCTGTTAACACCAAAATAGTCCTCTAACTGACCTCGAAGAAGTGGTTGAAGACGATGACGATCCTGTTAATGGATAATTTTGACTTAATTTTATAAAAATATTTGTGAAACATGCATTATTAACTTGTTATTATATTATGGATAAAATTTGAAAATATATTTTTCATATATGACTGTACAAACAATTAAAATGTAGTAAAAAAATGACTATAATAATGTAAGTTTTCAGTTTTAATTACATAGGTAGTTAACAATAAATAGAAAAGACAGTTTAAAATATAAAAGTATTTCAATAACTTATAATTTATATTAAAAACATATTTTTAAACTTAGAAATTATCTTATTCATTTTATTGTAAAGTGTTTTTTAAAGTTTACAATAAAACATAAAAAATAAACAATAAAAATAATTTAAAATATTACATCTGGTACATTACAACATCACAATAAGTAAAATAATATTTTTTTGCCATTTCTTTAGAAATGATAGTTTAAAGGATAAAAACGTTCCAATTATTCATAAGTTATGTCAAAAACAATACAGAGATATCCACTTAATACCTATTTTTCTTTAAAATGTATTAAATTGGGATGTAGATTAAAAGCGCCAAGACACCAACAGGAGACCAAGTTACCAAATTTTTATTAAGTGTTATACACAAACAGTTTTTATTTAATGATAAAGGTTACTAGTGTTAATAAATGTTTTATGTGTTAGTATTTTAATTTCTACTTATTAGTAAAATTATTTCTGGGTAGGTTTTATTTGAGTACTACAAAAGCATATAGAAGTAAGGAGTAACAAAAGACCAAAAAAAAATCAATGGTAATTTCGTTGTTTAAAATTCTGAGACCTCTTATTTTAAATTTTCCGTTCGCTATCTAGATAATAATGAGTATACAACCAATACGGGTAAATCTGTTAAAAACACTTTAAATCTAGAAATGATTTTGGAAGGACATAAATTGAGATAAAACCTTTCGCATTCTCTTTAAACGCATCCAATAAGTAAAACTATATTTGGAAATTCACACAAAAAGTAGCAGCATTCTTAAATCTACCCACTTTGTCATTATAGCCTGTGAACTGCTTTCGTTAAACGTTTGCTTCCTTATTAGCTGACTCTGGTGCATCTGTAAATGTTTTTAAAAGACGTGGAGGATAAAAGTCTGTAGTCGTCGTCAAGCAATACTTTAAAAATTTCATATATAATAAGAACAAATATGTTCTGCAGTATACAGAGTGAGTTGGGAGGAACGCACCAAACTCCAGGTGTGTATTGTACACGTAAAAATAATTTCAAAAAAAAACATATGTTCTTATACGATTCTCATTTGTTTTTAAAATATAGCGTAATTACAAACAAACAAAATTTTCTAAATTAACATGATTAACACACTGACACTGACACTAACACATGTCAGAACAACAAAACGGACCAAACAATCGGTACCTACAGCATTTGTGATAAGAAGCGATAAGCTATTTAAAACATTTTAATTATACTATAATTTGAAAACAAATGAGAATTGGAGAAGAACATATGAGTTTTTAATTATTTTCACGTGTACAATACTCACCTGGATTTTGGTGCGTTCCTCCCGACTCCCCTCTATATTGCTAGTCCTTAAAGAATCACTCCCAGACTAGCCTTTGAGCAACTTTCTAGATACATCGCATGTAGTTCTAAATCAAAAAGCTTTATTTAGCATAGTAGCGATGAAATAAACTAATAGTTAAATACTGTAAATTATACAAATGGTATAAAATTAAGTTAATAAAATTTGTTAAACTTAACCTATTTCACCGATAAGTTTAGGCAGACAATTAGTCGCTTGTACTAAAACATACCTTCTAGGTCCTTGTTTGTAAGGACGCAAATATAAGGAAAAAATAATTTTTGAAAACAATAATATATTATCAAGTAAAAAGTATATTTAAAATTTGTACAATTTCACTAAATTGTGCAAGTATTAGTCATTTTCTGAGAATTAACATTTTGCTTCTGTAAAGTATTGGTTTCCGCACGCTTTAAGAAAAATAATTTATTGCAAATTCGCTCGTGTTTTTGTTGCTTACGGTATAAGGAAAAATTGAAAAGTTTTCCTAAAATTGGTATTTTGTGTACGGATTTTTACCATTAAAAATCGGCATTGCAAATATAAAAATTCAAATTTTAATGCAGCAGCAAATATTGTTTATATTATTTATTTTTGGGAAATAATTTAATTTTAGTTGAAAGGCGTAAATGAGAAAATATAGCCGTTTGATGTCATCCGCGATACGATTTTTCCAACATTTATAAAAATCACGTAGAACTAAAATTTTAGAAAATAATCTAAATAAAGACGTGTTATGTATGAGAGTAGGGTTACGCCAAATAATGAAATTGCGCAAAGCACTTGGGGGTATTGTTCTTTCATTTAGGGTTAAAGAAACTTTTATTGGATAACTTTTAAAATTTCAGTGTTAGATAAGTACTATTATTTCAAAAATAATAAAAATATGATGTTGACAATGAAGTTGTGAGTAACAAATGGCTAAGAAGATTTATTTAAAAAAAAAAACATTAACTTTCTTTGAGTTTAGTTGGTGAAAAGTTTTGTAACAAGATAAAAGGTACTACGTGACATATAAGTTTAAACACTTAGTAAAAATAATTATAATCTAATAATAATTCGTATTAATGTTTCTCCTAAGCATGTTCTTTTTGATAAGGCAATCAAGATCCTCTAATACTACGATTAAAAATGGTGTCTAATATGACATTTCCCAAAATTTCCATGATTAAGACGTAGGAAAACATGTATATGCTTTCTTTTGGGGATAACCTTTAAAACAAAAATGTTATAAACCACGGGTGGCATAGAAAAAGATCTTTGTGCAGCAATAAGTAAAGTAGTGGAGAATTAAAACTCTTTAAAATGTGTTATGATGTATTAGTCCGGGAGGCCACCGCAAAAACCAACCAATAAAGGATACGCATAAAACATTTTTTTATATATTACTTTAAACAATAGTCAATTCAAAGCCGCACTGTTGCCTCAGCTCAACGTGTTCAAATTGCATTTTTTTACCTTAAAAAAAATCGTGAAAAATCGTTTTTTTTTACATAACTCGAAAAATATTGATTTAAGGTAAAAAAGGTATATAATCAAAATTAATGGTCGAATAAATCTACGTCAGTTTATTTTTATGAAAATTTTTCTGGCCCTTTTAGTTTTTGAAATATTACAGATCTAAATTTAAAATAAAAACGCAAATTACTTAAAAAGTAAAAGAGTTTCGAAAAAATATGCCTTTTATTAAGCTTTATTGAAAAGGTTATAAACACATTTTTAATATGTAAAGCTCATCGTTTAAATATTTTTATTTTTGATTTAAATATTAAAATCAATAATTTATAGAGACAGTACTTCGTTTAGAATGATCTTGAGAAAATCTTAATCATATTTCTAACATTAAAAAAAATATATTTAGTATTAAACTTTTTAAACATTTCTCCTATTAATCTATCTACTTCTTCTATGCTTAAAGTCATTCTTATTTAAATTATGGTATTTACCCATTTATGTATTACTGTAAAATATAATCAAATTAAAGTTGAAACATTAATTCAACTGAAAAAACCTATTAGAAAAAATTCCGGTTAAAAAGATGATTAAAATTTTCTTAAGATCATTTCTGAACGAGTAAGTGTCTTTATAAATTATTAATTTTATTATTTAAATCGAAAATTTTTAAACGATAAGCTATACACATAGTAGCATAGAAGATCGGGAAATGTTAAGCGTTCTACCAGGTATATAACATCTAGATAGGGGAGGCACTTATTTTTTTTCAATTAAATAAATTTCAAATTTTATTTTAGATAAAGTTTCAAGTAAATCAAAATGGCTACAGTAATTGGAACCAAAATAAATTAAATAAAATATCCGTGTCACCAGGTTATTGCCTCGAGGCACATGTATATTATATTTGTTTCATTCAATGGATAGAACATTTTAAACTATTTTTTAGATGGATCGAAGCTGATATTCTTACTTGTCCCAAAAAAAACATTGGAATTAGCAAAATTTTTATTGGTCAAAATTACTTTTTTGCTTATATCTCCTTTATTTCTTATTCTATTAAAAATGGGTATAAAACCTTTTTTAATAGAACTTACTAATGGGCATATTTTTTGTTAATTACATTTTTTCATAACTCTTTTGGTTTCTGAGATATTTGGATTTTTATTTTAAATTTAAATCGTTAATATCTCAAAAATTAAAAGGAATACAAAAAATTTTATAAAAAAAAATCTACGTAGTTTTTTTACCATCAATTTTGATTATGAATCTTTTTTTCCCTAAAATTAATAGTTTTTGAGTTTTGTTAAAGAACCGATTTTTCAGGATTCTTTTAAGGTAAAAAAAAGATTTAGCAAATTTTTCGTAAACCTTTGTAAATTAGAACTACCTAATTGGGTCAATTGCTTACCAATTTTTCCTCTTTTTTTTTAATTGCTGAATTAACTAATGAACCCTGTATATATTAACTTTAAGCCTGTCTCATATAGGAAAACCAATATATCCTCTTTGATTATTATCATTTATGATGTAACATCCCTAAAACCACGTTAAATAGATGGATATTATGCAAAAATCGTTGATTACAGGCAAAATAAAGCATGTGGCTTCGGTTATCTAATTTATGCATTAGCTTTTTAGCAGATATACGTTGATGGGTTCAGCACTAATCAGAACACTAATTAAATAATTGATAGGCATCGTGGTAAATAAATGGAATATTTAAATTATGAACGAATTTGTTAGGTGCTCTTTTGTCATATTTCCAACCTTGATGCACACTTCTTTTAAATACTAAATCAAATTGTACAGACTGAATTGTGGGGCCTCGCTTGGGCCATTTAAGAGGCTTTGTTAAAATGGCCATGGGTCCCCAGGCCCATTTGTTACTAAAATTATTACGCTTCCAGTTACCCTGGCTCGGACCCCTGGATCTTGCTTATTCTTTTTTTGTTGTGTTTGGTGTTGTCAGGAGAAGGTTCTTATTAAAAAAATTTAAGAAAGTTGTACGGAAAATTAGAAAATTTAAAAAACTTATGGACTATGCAAGTGGGGCAGTATTTTTACTATATTGTCCTCTATGAGAACAAGGCAAAAATATGATCTTTAAATATTCTCTTTAAAGAATCTGTGCCATCTATCACTGTGAAACAAACTACTTTTAAAAATCCCTCGTAACGTTGAAGATTCACAATGGACTGGGTGTCCTTTTGATGTCCGAACATCTGGCCTTCCGAAAGAAGTGAAATGACTTATATATTGTATATTGTTTAAACTATGGTTAAAGTAAGGATTTGTATGCAATTACCTTGGTTTAACTGTATCTTGTAAAGTAACCCGAGCGCATAATACTGGTCCTAAATCTCCTAAGTTTGACGCCGAATTTTGTACGGTCTATGAATCTGTATTAATTAATTATTTTATCGTCTCGAACTTACAGTTGATCGGTTGGAACCATGAAGAGATATAAAATACGGTAAATAAATTAAGAAAATTATCTTCAGACAGTCCGCGAAGGCTGAGTCCTAAGTACTATCGTACCGTGGGTGTCTTAAGTGTGGTAAAAGGTATTATAGGTATTATTCACACGGGACTTAAAAATTTGGAGATTTGGAGGAGAAGGGAAAACTTCTGCGTGTAGCCGGTTCCATAGTCTGGAACACTCTAGGGATAAAGAAACGAAAAAAGCGAGAAATTTGAGGTCTCTCTAGTTGAACTGTAAAATGATGCATAAAAGTTGAACTACGTGTTAATCTGTTGGGAGCTGCCAGAGGGGAATTATACTGGCCGACTTCTTGGAGCCGAAACCGTAAAGATACCTATAAAAGAGGCAAGACGAGGAAGCTTTTCTAAAAGCGTGGAATCATTAATAAGATGAACAGCTTCTTTTTAAATAGAATCGAGAATGCTAAGAGTTGTAGGAGACGCCATTCCCCAGACAGGAGAACAATATTCTCAAGAGGGTCTGATTTGGGATACATACAGATTGGAGGAAGAGAAAACCTTCTGGCTCGAAAGAGAAATCCCAGCTTTTTGAAGCTGCTGAGGCTATGGATGTTAAGGTTATTTTCAAAAATAACGCCAACAAAACTAAATGTCTCTTTGTTTTGCAGAACGTAGCCGTTCATATGTGACTGTGTTTTGGAGGCAATAAACTGGACAAGATTTTTAGCGCTCCAATCCAAAATTAGTTTAAGGTCCTTTGAAAGAGATATCTGCATTGACCTACATTTGTTTTGCAAATCAGGCTTATAGACTGGCTTAAAAAAATGAATATTGGAGGGTCCTACGTTAGCAAAACTATGAATATGATCGATTGTGAAAGAGAGAAGATCGTTGATGTAAAAAAGAAACAGCGTTGGTGCCAATGCTGAGCCCTGGGGCACCCTAACATTACTTTGGTAGAAATTTAAAGAATGACCATTTTCAACAAATGAAATACATCAATTAAAAAGAAAACTAAAGAGCCAAAAAAAAAGCTTAGGTGGAAGACCGTAGGAAGGAGCCCATCATAAAATGAAATGAAATGCTTTTATTGTCATTAATATTCCAAAAAGACATAGACAACGTCATTGTACATAGTATACAGATAAAAATAATGTAAAAGATTCCTAAATCGTTAAAAAAAACTTAATCCTAGATACAAAAAAATGGAACAAAAATAATTTCACAACAAACAAAAATATATAAACATGTTCACAGGAACACTAATCTTTAATCGACAAATAATACCGGACGATAAACAAGTTCATATAAAAAAACAATAGTCAATAATAGTTTAGTAATAATGAATTTAAAAGTCATACCAGAAGGACAAGAACCACCAGGCAGAAAAGAATATTATAAGTATTCGTCTAGCGAGTAATACTCTTTTTTAATTAAATAATTTTTAGTCGCATTTTAAAAGTGGTAATGCTTCTAATCCTATATCTATAAAAAATGGCATTAGTTAATTTTAAAATTATTTATTATTCACTAATTAATAACACGTATTATTATTATTTGGTAAACTCATGTATAATGAATAAAAAATACATAACTCATGGATAATTTTTTTTTTTTTATTATAATTTCATTAAAAATACCATATCTTGAAAAATGTGTTTCCTGACGCCTGTCTGTACTTTTTAGGCTATTTTGGCATGATATTTACTTAGAGTTTGTACTAAGGATACGTAAAGTTAAACTCTTTTTGACTTCCTAATTAGTTTTAGGTAATAATGCTTAGCTTAACTGCTTGTAATCTAAATCCCTGTGGGTGCACAGATAAAATCGCCGGCAAAAAAGCTAAAGTTAATAGAATTACTTTCTTTATGGCAACAGTGACCAAGAAAGTGTTTATATTTTTAACTTTATGTCCTTTGGAGACATTTTCTCAGCTCTCTGTTAGGGTCGACGGACAATGATGAAAATTTTCTGTCCTTTTTCAGGTTACATCCTTTACAGTTGCTTTACATTTACTTATATTGGGTTTTTTAATCAAAAATTTATTTTATATAGGTACGCACATTAATTAAATTAAAATAATTAATTAATCTTAGTAACCTATATTAAAGCTGGAGTTATTTTATGGGCATATAACGAGGACTAAATAGAGCCATATTTTAGGATTTTCCAGTATTTAAAAAACATAGGTATCATCTGTTTCTATTTTCGTAAAAAGAATACCCATCAGCATCCCATTTATCTGAGCACCCTTTAATTAAAAAATATTTATATTTTAAAACAGCAGAATTAGTTTAATCTACATAGAAAATTCGCAATTTAAATTAGAAGAAAAAAAAAGGTAATAATGAATAACTGAAATGCGAAAACAAAAAAGTCACTATTTTGTCAAATCCTAGCGTTTAATGCTAAATAAAATAAAAATATTTTCTGAAAAAAGTATTATTGTTAGTTATATTATTATTTTTATTGTTTTATTACAACGCTAGACTTTGACAGAGTATTCCTTTTTTGTGTTTTTGCATTTCGGGTATTTACTGTAACCTTTATCAATTTTTTAATTTAAGGTGTGAGTTTTTCATAAAAATAAAATAATTTTGTTGTTACTAAAAATAATTACGAAATCTTTTTTATGGGAACATATCAAAAAAAATTATACGGTTTTAAAAGCAAATTTTAAATGATAAAATGTTTTATCATATGTGGAATCTCTGTCGTTTCTATTTAATTTTTTTGTGTCATTTAAGATTAAGATTATTAAGAAAAAGCGCAAATATAAAGAGACCTACAAATATGCCTTTGTTCAGTTTTTTTGGATGACCCTGTCCGTATGTTGATTTATGACAAAAGATGACCAAAAAACTTTTGTAATATGTACGCAGAGCTGTCGCAATTACTTTTTAAAAGTAATTCAATTACAATTACCAATTACTCTTTTAAGTAGTAGTAAATTACAATTACCAATTACTAGCATATTTGTTAAAAGTAATTTAATTATTAATTAAAACTAAAAGTAATAGAATATTTCAGCAATTACTCTATTTAAATTACTACATACATTAAACACGATACACTAAACATATAAAATATTTTTATTAATATGCATCATACACGCACGTCACATTATTCACAAAAAAAAGTATAAAAACGGTGGCGGTAAGCATTAATCGAAAATACTTTATCGGCTCGGAGGCGGCGTTCGCCGGATTCAAAGCGGCTCGCCGTGTTTCAAGATGCTCTTTCTGGCTGGCCAAAATTTCGGCAGTTTTTTCATAAAAAAAGGTAATTGAATTTTTCGTAGTAATTCAATTATTTATTAGGTAATTAAATTAATTTCCAAGTAATTTAATTACTTTATAAGTAATCAAATTACTTTCTAAGTAATTAAATTACTTGGGATTCGTGAATATCAATTACCAATTAGGATTACATTATCCTATTAATTGATAACCCAAATACAATTACCTTTTCAGGAAAGTAATTGAATTAAATTAATCCAATTATTGAAAAGTAATTAAAAACGATTTTTTAATTATTTTAATTTAATTACCGACAGCTCTGTATGTACGTAAGAAAATAGTATTTTGGTCAGCAATTTATGTTAAAAAAATCGTCAGAAAACTATGACTAGAATTAACTGTGGAAGAGAGAAGGTCGTTGATGTGAAGGAGAAACAGAGTTGGTGTCAGCACTGAGCTCTGGGGCACACCAGCATTAATTTGATAGAAGCTGAAAGAATGACCTCTACAACAACTGAGATATCAATACTATATATATATATATATATATATATATATATATAATATATATATATATATATATATATATATATATATATATATATATTATATATATATATATATATATATATATATATATATATATATATATATATATATATATATATATATATATATATATATATATATATATATATATATATATATATATATATATATATATATATATATATATATCCAAATTGGGAAAAAAAGTTTTATACAAATATATTTTGGTTTTTGCTGCTCTTTATTTTGCAAACAACGTTCATTTTTTTAAATGACTCCCTATATTTTTTGTTACATTTTTGTTTTCTGCATAAAATTCTAGATATTTTTTATTAAGCATATCATATCCCTATATTCAAGTGTTTACGAGATATTTACATTTAAATACAAATTTAGAAGGGAAAAATCCGCTCATCTTTTAATGTTGTTTTACGTTTCTATGGTTTTAGCGTTTTTTTTGAGAGTTGCATAGTAACCATATATGCTATAGAGATTATTAAAAATCTCAAAGTGCTAGTTTTATTAACCTGTAAAAAATTGTTTTAATCGTTTTTTCCTTGTTTAGGGTTTTACCTATTTCTACTCGTCATGTGATATATAATTACTTATTAATCATTACTATGGCTGTTTTGTCACTTTACAAAAAATGCTAAAGCCATAGAAACGTAAAACAACATTAAGAGATGAGCGGATTTTTTTGTTCTAAATTTGTATTTTAATGAGAATATCTTGTAAACAATTAAATATAAGGATATGATATACACCCTGTATACATAACGTTGTTTGCAAAATATGAGCAGCAAAAACCAAAAAATTTTGGTAAAAAATATTTTTTTTCAATTTGAATATTTAAAGCAATAAATGGGGGTGCCACTTCACAGACTTGCCCTGTATATATATATATATATATATATATATATATATATATATATATATATATATATATATATATATATATATATATATATATATATATATATATATATATATATATATATATATGCTATATTTTAAAATGTGATATATACATGTAAATATTCCACATGTTATCTCATTTCCACATAGCTAAAATTGAAACAGGTGAATTCGTATATTTTACTTAAATTTTGTACAAAGTAACTTCAAATTAAAAAAATTGATTTATTCCCAAAAATTGTTTTTACAATCTCGAATAATATAATTTTTATATTATTATGACATTTCCTGACATTGAATGAAAACATTTTTGATATACAAGGATACTAAAAACTATATTTTATTGGAAAATAAATCAATTTTTTTTTAATACTTTGTGAAGTTACTTTTGGTACAAATGTTAATGTAAAATATTCCTCAACCTTGAAGTTACACCCTGTTTCTAATTTTAGCTATGAAGTAGTAGTGAAGTGGACCTAACATGAGAGTGGAATATTTACCATGTAAAACTTCATGGCCCGTTTAAAAAAACGCACTGTATATATATATATATATATATATATATATATATATATATATATATATATATATATATATATATATATATATATTTAAACTTTTATAAAATAATCGTATATTCGTAACGTTCTTTTTCTGTACAAATATTGATCTTATCTGGGTTACAACTTCACTTATCCCACACTTGCTCTAAAAATATTAAAAGTTGCACAGTAAAAGTTTTCCTAACCCTCAATAAAAGTACAATAACCAAAAGAGCTTTCAGCCATCTAATAATTTTATTTTTCGCTTATAGGATTCAGTGCCCTCCAAGAAAGCAGTTCTTGTTTCATGAAACGTTTTTCTTTTCGTAAGGAAGCTATAACATAAGTTTATGTAAAAATGACTTTATTTCGTAAAAAGCTCTATGGGAATGTTATTTTTACGTGATTTCTGAGAATGTCCAAAGCGTTTCGTTCTAGGCGACACCAGACTTTAAATTCTCATCACTGTCCATCGACCCCAACAAAACTTGAAACTAGCTAAATAAAAATAAATTACAAAATAAAAATATATTTAAAAAAAAGAGGTGAAACAAAACAGCATAAAATTGAAATTATTATTTTTATTAAAAGCACTATGAATGTGTTCTAAATGTATACTTTTAAAAATGTTTATAAGTATTTGTTTTATTTAAAAGCACAAAAGATTATTTTTTGTAAACTTGAACAAAAATACCTTGTGTTAAGAGCTTAATTCATATTATTGCTTAATAGCCTCCTCCTTTTCAGTTTATAGAGCTACAACGGTGGATCCTTTAAGTTATTAACGAAATGTTAATGTTTATGAAACTTTTTATTTTCATCCTACAGATATGCCTGAATTAAAGAGCATCTTTGCAGAACTTACAAATAAAGACAGCTCAGGGTGAAACGATATATCACTCAAAATATTTTTTAAACTGCCGGAGCAAACTTTACAGGTTTTATCCGATGCTATAAATTAATCATTTTCAGTTCGCTTTCCAATTTGTTTAAAGCTGGCTAAATTGATTCCCATACATAAAGAAGGTATTGCTTAAGTGCCTTCTGACTTAAGACCAATATCGCTCTTACCAACCTTCGCAAAGATAACATAAAAAGAGAGGCGTCTGTTAAGCTTTTTGATTAAGCATACTTCTAAGTATTAGATAGCTTGCATTTTAGCAGGATTTGAGCACTAAAGATGCCTTTTTTTCGCTTCTTGGGGACATGTTTCCAAGGCTTAATGATGGAGACGGGACAGCTGTAGTATTTTGTGATTTGTCCAAGGCGTTGGAAAACTTAAAGTATATGGTTTTAGAGGCATGTCGTTTAACTGTTTTAAGTCATATTTGTCCGCCCGTTGCCAGACAGTATTCTTAAAAAATGAGCATAGGGTTCTTGGCCCCTTGTTATTTCTTTTATATGTAAATGAATTGCCAAAATTAAGATATAACAGGTTCAGTTACAATGTTTGCTGACGGTATCACACTATTTTAGTACCATAGGAACAACGATAATTTGTAATATAACGTTAATAAAGACATTTTAAAAATAAACAAATGGTATAATGCTATTATTATTATTAAAACAGAGATAATTTATCTCTTTTTTAACATTTGTAAAACCAATATTTTAACTTTTAAGTGTCACCTTAATGGACTACTGCTTGATAATGTAAATATCAACAATTCACAGGTTAACAAGTATCTAGGACTGCAAATAGATGAAAGGTTAAAGTTTGAAATAAAAGTCACATTGCAAGCTTAAACAGAAAGCTGTCATCCAGTTGCAATGATTCGGATTTGCCATATGGTATTTGTTTTTGGGGCTCATGTTCTGATAACCTCTTTAGTCTTGGTGTTGCAAAAGAGAGCTCTTAGATCATGTAGAAAATTCGACGTAGGGATTCCTATAGACCTTTATTTCTAACTTATAGAATTTTGACAATCTTCTGCATTTTTATATTGGAATTAGTTTGTCTTATGCACAGGAAGCATAAAAATAGTTATTCCTCTTGTAGAATAAAAACTATTGCTTTTCCGGTGCCTTCTACTTTTACTTTTAGTTTAATTTTAGACATTAATTATAGGTTTATATTTTAAAGTGCGTTATTTTTGTTTTAAATTTAAATAAAAATTTTTCTTTGTAAATGAGAATTTTATATTCCTTGCACACTAAAGCTTTATTTGATTTTCTTTGATTTGATTTAATCATTAAAAAAATTATTAGCTATTTTAAAAATAAATAAAGACATATTTTTAACTTAAAAATACTAAGTAGTTGTTTTTTTTAATTTAATACAAATATGAAAAATGAAGCATAAAATGAGTAAAAGTTAACCAAGGATTGGTCCGCCTAAAAAAATTTGTGATTAGAATTTTTCTAACAAACCTTTTTTTTCTAAACTTAGCGTTTGGTATTAAAAATTATTATTTGTATTATTAACACATAAAACAGAAGTTTTTTATTTATTTTTGCTATGTATAAATACAAATGACTAGTAGTTAACCTTTACGAAAAAATATATATTATTTTTTTTTTTATTTTGTTCCGAGCTAAAGATATTCTTAATTATAATAAACCTCTTCTTGAGACCAGCTAAATAGAGAAGTTTTACAAAGGCTATCTTTTTCTCTAAATCTGTCTGTCACGAAATCTTGAGGTCACACGTCGAATTTTTTGAGTTGATTCAGTTTTTTATTATTGGTATGGTGCCCAATATTCTAAAAGACCTACAAAGGAAGAATACTTGCCCTCGCACTTGTCCCTTTAAACCCGAAAGTTTTATGACTATACTTTGTGCTTTCTTTTTTAGATTTGATTTTTATTTATGTTTTAGCCCAATAGTTCCATCTTTTTCCTGAATCTAAAATTCAGGCGTACAGTGAGAGCTACAATTTAATTGATGGTTGAAGGCTTCTTCATTAACGTCGGTTTGTCTAACTTTCATATCAGATTAACAAATATCGGATGTGGGGTTTTCTTTATTATAAGATTCCTTTGTGACAGTATTATGCTTAGTGTATTCTGAGGAAGTATCACTTCAAGATCGGAAGGTATTTGTCCGTATCATTCCTACAACTGTTGTTTTGTGTTCATTATAGCTAAAACAAATGGGAACGTATAATATGAAGATTAAAAAAATGATTTGTTTATAAATTTTAAATAATTTGGCTTAAAATATTACATTTTTTACATAGGTGGGTGGTCGCATTAGTCGCGTGTTAGATTAATATTAAATTCTTAGCGCCGTGTCTTCTTAAGGATTTCCAAAGCCGCGAGGCTACCGCGCGGAGCATGTTCATTATCATTGCTTAGGAAAGTGAATACATGGTGCGCGCGGCCCAGCAATTACTGCCGCAGACCCTGTCGCGATCCAACCAAATTTAGTCGGTTTTTTAGCACGTCAAAGGATGTTTGTTATTAGGGCCGCCGCCACCTTGTACAAAGTGCTCTAAATGTCGCGCACTGTCTTTAATTCAGTGAAAATAAAAACAAAGGTGTGTGCTGGGCAAGTAATTTAGCAAGTTTGAGTCTCTTGGCGGGCTCCCGAAATGTCAACGCAGGTTAAAAATACAAATGCTTTTAGTGGCATTAAAATTGTTTACCAAAAACATAAACCACTTAGTACACTGTTTTTCCCTTCCGAATATCTGGCTGACAAATCGTATTTTTGCGAAAGAGAATAATGGTCTGCATAAAACGTAATTCGCCGGCCTATTAACTTTTCTCTGTCTTTATAGTAAGAAATATAAACTATATAGATACTATGTATTTCAAAAAAAAAAAGTTTACATAAACAATACAACAAACACAAGAATTTAAGAAGTGTGCTTCTTAACGTGACTTATTTATGTAAAAGTGCTTTAAATTAAAATCAGTAATCATTTATTTCAACAATGATAAGTACATTAGTAGTTTACATGATGATTTTTTTTAATAATTAATTCGTAGACGTTTACGATATTTATATATATCTTTAAAGACATAATGTCTAAAACAATATTATATACTTTTCGCCTATGTGTCAATAAGAAGCTTTAACAAAAAATTTAAACATAAATTAAATTTAAAATAAAGAACTTAAAGATCATAATGGGCTCAACACTTTTTTTGGGACGTAAGGAATAAATAAAAAAAAGTGTATTAAAAATGTAATATATAGGGTGCCACAGATTCTAGTGCATGCATGGAGATCTCGGGAACCTTAAGAGATACGAAGTGAGTTAAATTATTGCAAAGTTGCGCATTTGGGTGCCTAACAACATGCCGTTAAGAAAGTTGTATAATTCCGAGTACTTCCGGAGATATCCGGCAAATTTGCCGATTTCGTTTTTATTTTTTTCTGTCCTTATTTAAAGAGTTACGGAAAAACAAATGACACTTTCTTTTGACCACTTTTTAAGCTCTACAAAACAGCGTTGAAAGATTTTCCGTACGACGTTTCGTTTTCGTTAAACCATCATCAACTTTATTTTTTTAAATACGGCACTCAATTGTTTATTGCATTTTTTTGAAGCAGTTATAATCCCAATTACAATGATGTATAACACTTAAAATTTTTCTGTTAAATAAATATATTTTCCATAAGCGACAATGAGTTTGACAAGGAACGCACATCAATTCTTATAGGGGCGATCCATATTTGTTAATAAATATTAAGTATTATACATTTTTGTAATTGGGATAATAAGGAGTTCAAAAAAATTAAATAAAAAAAGCAGGTCCGTATTTAAAAAAATAAAGTTGATGATGTGTTATTTTTGGCAAAAGGCTCCAAATTTGATTGTAATTGCCGGGTTACTTCTGTTTTTCTATCGCCTTTGGTATCCTACCTTATGCTTTACGTTGCTTTTACCCCTCGTAGTATTATGTACTAAATGTTATTTGGGCAGCGTGGGTAGGCAACTCAAAATTTGTAACTATGTTGCCAATTTAGCGGCGAGAAAATTCCTAGAATTAGCAGCATTGTGCGTGCGCCCACTGTTGCTTTTGGAGAAGGACAAAGGGCCAACGGCCATATTTTACCACTTTCACGTCATTCTTCAAGCTGTGAACTAATAAAATTTGCAGCTTCTGGTATTCAAGCGATCTTTATAGGATTTGTGCTGCAAATTTCCCAAAAATCTTTCCCGATTTAAGTTACCTTTGGTTTTGTGTGAATTTTGTTGGTTTGCGTTGCCTTTTTGGCTGTTTCGGGAAAGAAATCTGCATTGCAGGACTTGCAGTTCGACGCCGCAGGGATCACGTGTTAGTTGAAAATACCCCTTAACATCTTCGTTTTCGCTTTGGTTTGGAGGGGCCATCAATTTGGTAGAAGTTTTCTTGGGACGGGTCAGAGATAGTGACCAACTGTTAATGTGTTGTTTGTAGTTTTGGACACCATCCCTCTTCACGGTGTAGTGGCTGGCACACCTGCCATCACTTGGATTCAACAAAACAGGCAACATTAAAATTAATTTACTAACAATTTTTTTTTAACACTTTTCAAGAAACAATTTAGGACTCTAGCTTTTAAATTTTTACCATATTGTTATAAATTATTTGCGGCCCTTTCTTTTATTTTTATTGTAAAATTTTTCTTTTTTTGGTAAATCTTAATTTTCTTATTGGTTTTCAAATGGTGCACCTGGTCATTAAATTATTGTTAATTAAATAAGCGGTATTTATATATATTTTTATATTTTATATATTTTCTTTGAAATTGTAGACTTATATTTTTAATATTTATTCTTTTCATCAGTATAGAAAATTTAACAGTTATTAAGCGCATTGACCATTTCATTTTTATTATATATAAATTTTTGTAAACTTTTAAATTATAAATTTAAATTTTGTAATCTTATAACCCAGCGCATTCACCATTTTATTTTGATTAATTTTTTTTTGTAAACTTAAATTACAAATTTATAATAAATTCAATTAACTATTTGTTTTAAATATAGTGTTTTATTTGGCTCGCCTAGTGTCTCCTTTTCTAATGTTAATATTGTTTATTAAAGTTTTTCTTGTCTTTGAGTGGTAGTAAAGTTGAACGAGAGTTCCCAATTAAATCTTGGAAGGTCTCTGCTAGGCCTGGCACCAAAAGCAGTGGCGCCCAGTTTAACCCCCCCTACTCTCCGGCAAATGAGTTAGGGCATTTTTGCACGCTCGCTCTGCTACTCACCTTCGGCTTTACTGTACCTTAGCTATTTAATTGTTATTAATTTTATTAAAAAAAAAAATAAAAAAATAATATTTTTTTTTAAAGGCTGCCAACGGCCAAATAAAAGTTGTAGAAGTGTTTTTAGGCTAAAACACTTGGGCTAAAGCAATTGCGTGACAGATGGTTTAACGAAAACAAAACGTCGTACGGAAAATCCCTTAAAGCTGTTTTATAGAGCTTAAGAAGTGGCTATAAGAAAGTGTCTTTTGTTTTTATCTCTTTAAATAACGCCAAAAAAAACGAAATCGGCAAATTTCGGTTTTTCCAGATATATCCGGAAGTACTCGGAATTTTGCAACTTTCTAAAGTGGACATGGTTAGTTACACAAATACACAACTTTGCCATAATTTAACCCACTTCGTATCTCTTACGGTTTCCGAGATCCCCATGCATGCATTCGAATCTGTGGCACCCTGTATTTTAAACTTAAGTCGTCAGTTTTTTTTGCAGATTTACCACAATTTTAAAAAATATTTTGCGCCATCTACTAAATTTTTCCAACCAACCATTTAAAGCTTTAAATTCCGTTAGTTTTAAGCTCTGGGCTGCTTCCAACGCCTTTTTTCTTAGTAGGAGGTCCAAATAAAAACCTCATCATCGATAGACAAGCCGTCAGTTCTCGAAAATGTTCTTTTTTGTGTTAGGTCTCCATTCTTCTCGAAAACTTTTTTGGTTCGGTTTTATTTTTTTAAATATCACTAATCTACGTTTTTCTGACAATAAAATTTTCCGCGAGTTTTCGGACACTTAGATTATGTTAGAAGGCAAAAATCGCCCTCGGGAGATGTCGCAGGCTTTGTGGAAAAAGCTGGGGACTTAACCCAAAGATGAACCTGTGGTTGGTAAAAATGGTAATAAGACCCATGATAACCTACGGCTCAGTTGCCTGGGGGGCAAGGGTCACGCAGACCGTAGCAACCAGACAACTTCAAAGTGTGAAAAGGCTAGCATGCGTATGCATCACGGGAGCTATGAGAACAACCCCAACCGCAGCCCTGGAAGTGCTGCTAAACCTGCCGCCACTCCACATTTACATATAGGGTACGAGGTCAAAGTCCAATTATAGGACATTAAAGGATCTCAAGATGGGAAATAGATGGGGACCAAGAGGTCAGCTCATTGTTTGAGATGCCCTTGGACAGGTTAACCCCTCGTTTCATCTTCAACAGACACTTTCGGATTGTCATACCAGATAGGGAGGACTGGAAAGAAGGCCTCCAATCAAAGCCGATCATATCTGGTATACAGATGGCTCCAAGACCAACAAGGGAGTAGGAGCTGGCATCTATGGAGACAAGCCTAGAAAAAGATAACCTTAAGTCTTGGTCAGCACGCCACGGTTTTCCAAGCGGAAATCGCAGCAATAATGCATTGTGCCGTGCTGATTAAAGAAAAGGGTACTCTTAAAAATCGTCATTTACTCAGACAGCCAAGCGGCCCTGAAGGCCATCAGTTCTCCAAAAGTTAATTCCAAACTGTGGGGGACTGTATACAGGCCCTGGATAAAGTCGGCTTGGCAAACAAACTTACGGTAGCCTGGGTACCAGGCCACGAGGGCCACCCAGGTAACGCAGAGGCCGACGACCTAGCCAAAAGAGGATCAGCCATAAAAATGATAGGCCCTGAGCCATTCTGTGGAATCTCGGCAGGCCTCCTTAAAGCATCATGAATCCGTTTCGAAAGGTGCCCCTAAAGTCACCGGCGCCTGTTTCACAGGGAAGGGCTAATCCGATCCCGAACAAGCAGGTGCTTAGGAAGGGATCCCTGAATCCAAACAGAAGGCGGACAGAACCGCCTTTATAGGAAGAAGGGTTCCTTGGCTTTAAACAGAAAGCGGATAGGACGTTTTATGGGAAGGCCGGAGATGCGGCCTCAGTTGCCCTGTAACTGACCTGGTAGCACTCACTAGACCGGGAGAGGAGGCATACGGATCTAATCGTCTGCTCGTCATACTCTCCAGGAGACAGGGACACCAGAACACATATTGTGCTCGTGTCCGGTAGCGACACGAGTAAGAGGAGATGTAAGAAATATCTCCTAATCTGGTATCGGATTCATTAGAAGTCTGATCCTATTGGAAGAAATATAAAAACGTGTGAGCCACAATAGACCGAGCGGTCGCAGTGGAGGGCGTAAAAAGTCCACTCACTTTAAACCTACCTACCTACTAGTAGCAATAACATTAATTTTATCTTGAATGGACAAACGCTACTTTTTTCGGGAGGCCATATCCACACTTTAACAGAGAAGATAAAACTTAAATGATTATGAATAAATTATATAATACTAATTTCATAAAAGTAAAATTGTCCGCTTTATGAAGGTGTCCGAAAATAAAGGTTTTACTGTCCCTGTGGAAAAATCCTGATAGAAAATATTAGTTTCCAATAAGAATCCTGATCTATCTGGATCAAAAAATGTCCATATACAAACTCTATCATAAATTAACTGATAAATTTTCATAAAAAACATTATGAATTCATCATTAATCTCTATAACAAAACAATAAATCGGAAATGCTGATACTTTATTTTGCTTTTCTTTCCATTTTTTGTTCATAATTCCATGGAAAACTATACTTCATTATTTTTTTCGTCAATCTGTAAGTATCCGAAATTGCTGTTTTAAAAACACAATAGTTTATCATAAGTTCCAATTATACATCGTATTTTAATCGGATCATCAGGCTTTTTCCCCAATAATTTCTTAGTGTACACACACCTTTACTGAATTTCGAGTTATTGCCTTTATGACTTATTTGTAAATCTAAACTATTTATATTTTAAAAACAGTGTTTTTGAACTTCATCTATTGAACAACAAAATTCCAGTGTAGTCAAAGAGTTTCTTTACTTTATTAGATGTGCAATATTTAATTTAAAAAAATAATATCTTGCTTAGGTAAAAACATGTTTTATTTTCGCTCTACGCTCCACCCTATTCTGTCTAATGTCTAGGTTAATTTTTATATACCTATCTAGCCCTAACCTACCCATTTATATGAAGTACATAGAGGCTATTTTTGCCTTTACACAAATTATATAATTTTCCTCTAGTATATTTTACCTCCGTTCGTGTTTCCTGCAGCGATTATAGGCCTGAGGCCGCGTGGCAATCGTAGTACACTCGAGCCAAGGCGCTGCCAGGTCGCGCGCAGGGCTCCATCGATTCAGACCAGCCCTGACCTCGACCCACTCTTCCGGGATGGACCCGAGACACGCGCCCTTAAGCACCTCAACTTGCCTTTTACGGCAGGTAGGTTAAAAATAGAGGCATAAACATGAGATATTTCCCATTATATAAAATAGAATATCGAGCTAGTTTGTTAACCCATAAGTACAATATTGTAAAAATATGCCTACATGTAACGGTCAAAACTTTTAGCATGTATACGCGTTTTAATTAGTTTTTAATGCAATAAGAGTCAAAAATATTTTGCCGAAATGTTTTTATACACTACTGCAAAAAATTAAAAAAGTAAGATAAAATTATAAATTTTTTAGTGATTTTTTGAGGGCTATATTTCTGTAAAAAATGGTCGTATCAAGATCGTAAAAAAACATCTTGAAGCTTAAAGATTATAGTTTTCAGATCATTTGGCCAAAAATTTGTTGAGTATTTCGAAGGACTAACATGAAAAAAAAATTGTAAATTTTTTTGTGTTTTTCTTAGGAATTTTTTTTACAGTAAACTCATGGTATAGAGGTAATAGCTTGTTCATTTAGCTTTAATTTTTTTTTTAATTTGTCTCGACGATGATTGGTTTTAAAGATATCCGACTATAAATGCAAAAGGATGCTTTTGCTTTAACCATCGATATCTCAGCAACTCAATTTTACAATTTTACGAGGGTCACAGGGTACCCAGAAATGTAAATTTTGCTCCTTTAATTTTTTTAAAATTTTAATCAAAGTTTAGAAAAACCACTTGATCATTCAATCTGCCCATTCGCAGGGTTGTTAAGGGTGCATTGGGGTATAAAAATTCATACAAACATTAGACTCGCCATCAGTATTCGCAAAGATGCCGAGGATTTTTCGGAACAGGGAAAATAGTCTTTTTTTAATTTTCAGGTTTAAATTCAATTTTTTGTCCAATGATTGGTAGCTAAGATATCGATGGTTAAAGCCAAAAGGATCTTTTTGCATTTAAAGCCGGATATCTACGGAACCAATCATCGTAGAGAAAAATTTAAAAAAAGAAAAATAAAGCTGAATGAACAGGCTATTAACTCCATATCATAATTTTATTGTAAAAAAAAATTTCCAGGCGCGTAGACCCAAAAGAAAAACACAAAAAATTTTCAATTTTTTTTGGTGTTTTTCTTTTGAAATACTCGATAACCGTCGCTCTTAAAAATTTTTGGTCAAAGATCTGAAAACTAGAATCTTTAAGTTTCAAGATGCTTTTTTAAGACCTTGATATATCCATTTTTCACAGACATATAGCCCTTTAAAAATCACGAAAAAATTTACAATTTTTTTTTACTTCCTTAATTTTTTGCAGTAGTGTAGTAAAAAGACGCCTATAAACTACTCAGACCCCCAAAAGAGATACCTGCGATATCCGTATCAAAATCATGCATGGCAGCAGTGCTTAGGTTGTATCTAATCCTACTCTTTTTTGCCACTTGTTGAAAAGAAGTAGCCAGATAAACGGTTACAAACAGATATTTAAGATAAATCCTTATATACAGGTGTATCTGGCTTAGGGCTGCCAACCTCCGAGATTCCCCGGATTTGTCCCAGTTTGGAGGGCGTCCGGGGGTCATCCAGAAGGGTTATCTAAAAAAAGTCGAGGTAAAACCCGGATATTTTTGTGTTCGAGTTTAACCCGTTAAATAAAAACATTTTAGCAAAAATAGAAAGGGCAAAAAAAATGAAAATAAGGTGGGTGGACCATGGAAGGCCATCATAACAAACAGTTATTATTTTTTTTTACTGGATAAATAAAACAAACAAATTATTAGGTAATACTTTGTTTTATAATGTAGCTCATAAAACATTTTTTTAAATTGCAGAGTTAATCATTATTTATTAAATTTAGGTTTTACTAAACTCTTCCAAACGATCTTGGAAGAAATAAGGCTACAAACAAGGCCGATATAATCAATCAGTCGTTTAACTTAAAGGTAACGTTGTGTCAGTCAAAATATCTAGTTCTACTTAAACTACATAAAAAAATATTTCATTATTATCAAACATTGAATTCTTCAATAACATATTCACTTAAAAAATACTCAAATAACGAAATATTCAATAGCTTTTATGACGAAATAATGAAAATAATAAATCGACCAAAATGGCCTTCTTATGGGTTCGTTCTTTCTAAGTCCAAAATATTCTTAAAAAGGCCAAACAATAAAAATATTATCTATGACAACAATTTTCTTATTTAACAAAATATTTAAATTAAATTATTGAAAACATGATTACAAGTACTAATATTAAGAACTTATACATTGTTTTACTTTTCTCGGTACATATTTATAACTAAAAACTACATTTTAATATTTTTGGGAATCCTAGATGTTTCCAATAAGGCCATTGTGCCCTAGCAAGGCTCATTGTAAATTATTTGATCGGCCTTGCAAGGAACCATTGGCTCTACTAGTTTTATTAACTACAATGTAAATAAAGTATTTTTTCTTTAGTAGCATAGCAAATATATCATTTCAGAGAAAAAAAATAATAATTTTTTACTCGAAAACTTACTTACACTTTTGTGTCCTTAAATTCTTTTTATTAATTGGCCTTGCAAAGAGCTTGGCCTTTCATAGTGCATCCACCTTAAGTAAAAAAAAACTTAATCTTATTAAAAACAAAAATTGTTAGTCATATGTCTACAATTAACAAATGGTTTAGGGTTTCAAGTACCTTACCTGGGTAACTGGATGACTTATTATATGTTAGTCAAAGTATATCGAAGTCGAGGAGATTCTTATTATTTTTATTACGAGATTATCTCAGAAAGAAATTGTGTGTACAATTTTATTAGTAACTACCTATTTATGTGGGTAATTGTTTGTTGTGCTAAAGTTTAAGTCGATTTTGTAGATTTTGTCAAACATTGTTAAATAAATTGCAATCAAGCTGTTCAAACGAAATAAAAATAATGTTTTTATTTTTATATTAAAAAAACAATTTTTACCCAAATGTTAGGGGTTTTTAAAGTTTTGTCCGGCGTGGGTGATTTGGGTAATGGTAGCCCTAATCTAGTCGCAGGTCATTGGTCAGCTCTTGCTGCAGTCAATGCGATCAAGTCGGGAATCTTAGTTAAAAAAAATCAAATAATTTATCGGTAAAATACCCATAACACATTACAAGTAATTCGTGCACTATAGCCTCAAATTATTTATGCATAAAAAATTAAGTTACCGACCACAATACCCAGAAAATACTGTACAGGCACGTTACTTCTATATTTATTGTTCAGTAACAAAAATACAAAATACCTTATTAAAATATCTATAATTTTAACAGCATCTAAAATTATTAGAATTTTTATATACAAAAATAAATGAAATTTTTAATAATTTCACAGAACGAATTCTTGGATAGAATTAAAGTAAACAAACCTTGTTTAGCAGTAATATAATCAAAGGGGAGAGGCGGGAGAGTTCTTGTAAACACACTGCACCGGCAACGTTGACTTAACACACTGAAGAACATTAATCCGGAAATATTAACTTTTTCAATGTTTATGGCATTGCATCATAAATAACATTTTTATAAATCGATAACTATTGTTAAAAATTATTTTAAAAGCCAGAAAACTATTTTTGTTTAATATCTGATGTGACAGACAAATTCGATTGCTGTTGATCGAGTCATTTTAGAAAACGTGTTATTGAATAATAAAACCTTATAGAAAGAGATAAAATAACATTAAAGTGCCGTACAATACCTGATTTAATATAATTTTTTATTAAACTAATACAGCAACTGTCCAAATCAACCTTGTTGCCGGTGCAATGGGATCTTAGAAGTGTCATATCAATAATGTTTATATTTAAATTGATGTTGCCTTTATTAACACAAAAACCAATATTTATAAATAGGTTTATTACATTTTCAAGATAATTTCCTGATTTTGATTTTTGAGATCTGGCAATTTTATTTACGTTTTTCCAAAACAAAAACAAACACATTACTATACTACTGCTTACAAACTGGCGTTGCGTTAATTCTAGTCCTTAAGTTTGTTGATTTCACACAATTGTTTCTACTTTTTAAGAGATTATCACCTTCGACTAGCTTGTCTGATAAGATCAGATATAGATCAAAACCGATCGCATGATGTCGTTAATTAAATCTCTAAAAAGTTGGTTAAGAAATTACCTAAACTAATAATAAAGATTTCTTTGGCTTGTGCCCAATAAGGACTTTTTAATTAATAAAACTTTTTATACAGACTTAAACTAAAATCCCAAGTTCAATTATCTAAATTAGCCACACGCAATTCTTAATAATTACTCCCTAAATAAACTACGTTTTTTTAATAGTTTATTAAATTTTGTTAAAGCCACAATGACACAAAATACGTTTTTTAACCTCAATGCAGTAAGTTACAAACCTGACTCAGATTTGCTTTAACGATTTCCACATAAAGCAATAAACATACTTTGTTTTACGAGTTCTAGCTTTAGCGAATGCGGGGCACCGGAGTAAGTGCACTAATAAAAATAGTAAGCAGGAAAGAAAGGTAACAAAGTTTACCGTGTGTGCTTTTTGATTTTTAAGGTTGGTTGAGATCATTCAGCAAACGATGTTACACAGCAATTGTTAATATTAAACATTTACCAAAATATATATATATATATATATATATATATATATATATATATATATATATATATATATATATATATATATATATATATATATATATATATATATATAATGCATTGCTGGGTGACAAGTTATCCCTAAAATCATAAGGCTCAATATAAAAAAAATACCAGTTTTAGTATATTATTATGATAGTTTTGCTCGTTGCTGTAAAACTTAAATGTTTTTGTCCATTGAGCTCAGGCTGTGGTGGAAAATGTATGTATTTCGTGAAAAAAGTTTAACAGATATCTGAAAGTTTAAAATGGAGTAAAGGGTCTTTCTGATGACAAAAACATAAAAAGATACAGCCAGATATGCGTTGTTTTTTTATAAACAATGGAAAATCCCGAAATTTAATATTTCGGTTGTCTAATTTTGCAATTAAATTTTAAAAATAAACGGTAAATTAAAGATTTTAAAGCATAAATAAACTCTTAATTTTATTTTTTATGAATTGAAATCGATAAACAATTAAGCCCGATACGGATCTTTTAGCAATATTAAATTTATGTTTATATTTATGCACTAATTATTGTAAATCGCTAAACATTTGGGAGAATGGGGGCATTATAGGTATTAATAAGTGTGCAAAATTTCAGCCAGATCGGTTAAATAGTTTATGAAGAAAGCCAACTGTTTATCTCAAAGACGAATTATTTAAACAACTGTTGCTGCCCAATAAGTTGTTCCTAGAACAGTTTTTAAAAATAAAATGGATTCTTAAAGCTTTAACTTCAAGAATTTATACAAAAAATGTAATTATTTATTTCAAAGTTGTTGTTAAAAATGCCGTTTAAAAAATAACCGTTTTTATAGTTATAAACATTTAGAATATCTTCGTTATTTTTCAATATATTTTTTTTTAACAAGTTAATATAAAAATGTGGTTTAAAAACGCATATTAAAAAAAAACATTTACGATTCATAGGAGCTAAGATATATATTTTTTAAATTCACATCTCCTTTATTTTAAAATAAATAATTATTTTTTTTTATAAATTTCTAAAGTTGAAGCGTTCAAGAATCCATTTCACTTTTAAAAACTGTTCTAGGATCATTTTCTGGGCAACAACAATTGTTTAAATAATTTGTCTCTGGGATAAACAATAAGGTTTTTTTCATAAACTAATAAACCGATCTGGCTAAAATTCTGCACTTTATATTATTATACCAATGATGCACTTATTCTTACAGATTTTTAGCCATTTACAATAATTATTGCAATATTTATAAACATTTACTCAATATTGCTAAATAGCCTCAAATTGGGCTTAATTGTTTCTCGATTTCAATTCAATAAAAATAAAATTAAAGGTCTTTTAATGCTTTAAAATCTCCAATTTACTGTTTATTTTTAAAATTTAATTGGAAAATTAGACAATCGAAGTACCGAATTTTAAGTTTTTCCCATTGTTTATAAAAAAACCCATCTATATTTGAAATTTTTACATATCCGCTAAACTTTTTTTTACCTTTTTTTCATTTAGCCTGGGATAATTAACACGTTTAAATCTGAGGATAATTTCATTGGGGTGAAATTTAATCAATCACCAAATTATTTACTTTTTAGTTATCCTATAAATTGGCATATTCTCAAAATGATAGATCTGTCACCAACTTGTTAAAACACCAAACTATTTGAAAACAATTATCTGTAAATGTATCACCCAAAAATACAAATAATGACCAAACAATAAAATTACATTACCAGAACTAACCAGAACTTATCAGAACTTACCAGAACTAATCAAAACTAACCGAATTAAGTGATGGTTATATTTTGGTGATAGGAAATATAATTCATGTGGTGGTAGATCTACTATTTTGGGAACACAGTTATTAATTTCTAGCATTTTCTTGGTCATTATAAACGGTGATCATTTATTTATTTAAAATAAAAACTGTTATAAATTTTTGTACATAAATCTGATAACAAACGAGTTCATTTGGCATAAAAATACATTTTGAAATTTGATGTAATAATAAGTGAATTCTTTTAGAGAAAAAAAAAATACTATGGTGATTTAAACTATATTGCCAATTTTTATTACAATCAGACCTATCCTTATGTTTTAAGTTGGATATACGGGATGACAGGCAAGTTTCTGCTGAAAACCCTAGAGAAAAATATATGTTGCAATAATTCAGATATGTATCCTTTAAGAAATTGTCGTACTTTTATTTTAAATAGCATACAACCACTTATTGCTTTTTATTATGTCAAATTATTATTAATCTAGAGTGCTGTGAGCATGTTTAATATTCTGTCAAAAGAAGGATTCTATATCTTTGACCTACTCTACAAATTTAATTTCGATGTTGTTAAAAACTAAAAAGTTATGGTGCGAGTTAATTTCGAGGCACACCCCGTATATAGTGAAGGATTTTTTGTGAGCCTGCTGACTTTTAAAAATGAACACCAACTTTGGCTTAAATTTTAAATTATTTAAATTTAAAACACAGACAGGTGCTTGTTGTAAATCTGCGTTTTTAATGTAAAAACCATATTTTCTTAAAAAATATTTGTAAGTAGGTGTATAAAAGATAGTAAATTTTAAATTGTGTGTATGTATGTATGTTAGCGTCAAACACTAAAATCAGTCGTCCCCTGAAATGACTAGTCAGTACATGTATTGCCAGCAAACAGTATAAAAACCTTAGTTGACTAGAAGAACTAACCATTTAGTCATTCCCTGTATTGCCTAGACAAACAATGAATTAAAAATGATTATTACGCTGTTTTCCTAAAACGGATTTAAGCATTACAAATACATGTACTAACTAGTCATTTCAGGAAATGACGCATTTTAGTGTTTGACGCCGACATGTTTTTACATTAATCGTATTTTTAATAACGAGAGAAGAAAGGCGAGACGAGAGGGAAGAAGAACATTGTCGACGAGATACCTGACCACTTTATGGGTTTTGAGTCCTTTACTATTTACCTATACTTATTGACATGTATATTTATTATGACAACTAGCTGTCATTATTTACCGATATATTTTACAGTTTTTACACCCGAAGGTTTGATTTTCTTTAATTCGAGAAGAACGACAAATTTTCTGTATTTGTGGCTTCGCATAGAATGCGAAGAGGTTTTTCCAGGTCTGACGGCGTAAGAAGACCCAAATATAAGTTTTGATATAGTTTTAAAATTTCATAGTTTTTTTAGAAACATTGGCGACAGGACGAAGAACCCGAGCAGTATTCTTTAGGAAATCTCGACTTAGTAAACTTAAGGTACGTATATATTATTGGCTTTTAAACAAAAAAAACCCTTAGACAAAATTTATACACCACTCGATTTAAAAAAAAAATGTGTTATTTTAATGTAAATGAAAACTATATTATTTGGGTAAAAATGCAGTTAATTTTTTTTTTATGTTTGCAAATCTAAAAAAAGTTTAATACTCACATAGACAGCTACTATTATAAATTCCTTGCCTTTGGAAGAAAATAGGGTAATTGTTTCGAAAGTGGTCTGAACTCCGGTTTTGACCAAGTTTGGTATAAAGGGGGATTTTTGGGGCGCTGATAACGAATTTAAAAAAAAAATCAAAAACGTTTCGCTTGTAAGATATCCATCATCAAAGTTAAAAATTAAACTAACCTTATTTTCACTATATTCCTCCTTCTTTTTGTACATAATTCTTAACTTTTACACTAAAGTGGCACACAATATTTTATATACACCTTTTAAAACCTTGTTTTTTTATTTATTTTATTCCTTGTTTTTATTAAAATGCAAAGATTCAGCGTGGGGGTTCTGTTCTGGTTGCGGAATTGAAAAAAGCCCTTGTTTAAAATACATGGTTTAAAAACGCGTTTAAAAGAATTTGCTTTATAAAAAAAGTTAAATAAATGTAAAAACAAGATTTTAAAAGAGATGAAAAAAATTGGTAAGTTATATTTTAATTTGATAATGGATATCTCGAAAACAAAACGTTTTCGGAAAAAATCCAGACGTTCCAAATGACCCCGTATACTAAATTTGGTCAAAATCGGAATTCAGACCACTTTCAAGACGACTATGGTAAATAGTTTTCAGTTATTTATTTATTTATTATTTATTCGCATTCGGGAGTGCAGACTGAATTGAGAAGCTGGGTGGGGCAAAACAAGGTTTTAAGTAACTATCTAAAAATGAACCTGTCAAAACACCCAGATTTATGTTGAAAGTTGTAATTATTTTTAGTGCATTAAGCCCTTTTCCCTTCTACACCAAAAAAAGAAAAAGTCAACCTTCGCTTTTATAAATTAATGAACAAATATTTTCGCAATATTTATTTACGCTGAGAAATTTTTAAAAAGAGGGTTCTAAACCAAATAAAGAATTTTATTTAAAAAAGAAAAAAAAGGTAATAGTCTAATCTCCTCGTCGGTCGTCCCTAATCAAATTAGGGACGACCTTTATTCATCTGCCAACCGGATAAAAAATTTTTTTTAATGAAAATATAGTATGTAAACAAATGTATTGCGAATTGGTTGCCCAAAATTATGGTCAAGGCTTTGATTAATTTTTTTATTAATACTGGCTTAAAATCGTTTGTTTATTTTATCCATCCATCCTATGTCACGTGTTCTATTAGCAGATCACAAAATATGCTGTGAGACCGAGTGAAAATCTGTTCGCTCCGCTGTCATCCGAGATTTAGATTTGGAACTTGCCCTAATATATCACTAGTTTTGTTCTTCAATTTCATAAATAAAGCCCTTTGGAATTTTTAAAATTTAAAATTTAAAGAAGTTTTAAATTTTTTTTGTGAAATTAAAAAAAAATGTGGTATATCAGTAAAGTCAAGTAAAAAAAGAATTGACAATATACAGAGAGTATCAAAAAGTAAAAAAAAAACACAGATCCCAAAAAAATTTGTGTGCTGGGTGTCAGATTAGGATTTTTTGGCGTATTTTTTGCTGTTGAACACAAATCTGAAGTCAAACTTGGGGGCCAAACAGCAAAGAATCGAGAAAAGGCGTTATTTAAGACATTAACATTTTTTTAAAGTTAAAACGTCAATATCTCAAA
The DNA here is from genome assembly GCA_019359885.1 of Listronotus oregonensis. NCBI lineage: Eukaryota > Metazoa > Arthropoda > Insecta > Coleoptera > Curculionidae > Listronotus > Listronotus oregonensis. The sequence goes on from JAHBCN010000223.1 coordinate 270,005, forward strand.
AACTATAAGAGTACACGAAACTTTATATGAAATAAACAATAAATTTTTGTAAGATCTTTATTTTAGTCATACATTTTTATCTAAATGCAATATTTTTCGATTTATAATCAAAAAACCAAATTTTCAGTATCCTTTTAAGGTATAAACCCTGGAAAAAATTTGAAAATTATAATTTTTTTATTTTGGGATTTTTTTCCGCAAATTTTTAGTGATTTGGGATTCAAATGAATAAAATAAATGATTTGTTATTAAATAAAACCAAAAATCACATTAATAAAAAAAATATATTATTTTTCTATCTTGGACTGAAATTGTTTGTTAAAATTACATTTTCGTTTGCATTTCCTTTATTACTTATCTTATCACATAAATAAATAAATAAAAAATATATATATATATATATATATATTATTATATATATATATATATATTATATATATATATATATATATATATATATATATATATATATATATATATATATATTTGTTTTAAATTAATTTTTTTTTTTGTATCTCTTATATTTATATCTTAGTCCAAACATTTCGTGGTAAGAGTTTCTGCCGGTAAATATACCGTATCGCTGTTTGGGTTTTTTTTTTTTCGATTTTTATTTTTAAACCCCAAATTTTGAATGCGTTCGTGTTCAGCGGAAAAAATAACATAAAAACAATACACCCAAAACTTATTTTTTTTTGTGGACCTGTTTAATTATTGATATCCTTGTCCATAATTTTTAAGGCAACCTATTCACAATACACTTTTGATAATAAAAAAGTTTTGATCCGGTTGGGAGATGGGTGAAGGTTGCCTCTATTTCGGATCCCGTACTATAATGATCCAATTTCCTAACTTGTGGATCATAATTATTATTTAGAGGTAATAAAATACAATTTTTTTAGTAGACCCTTTTTATTTTGTGATTTATAATGCATTTTTTTTAATTTCTAAGGCTAAATTTGCCTTCTGATAAAGACGAAACTCCTAGGTCCAGGATATTTGACAAAGGGTCAGGAGACACGTACAATTCAGAATCTCGGGTAAGTTCTAGATTTTTTTATAAGCATTATAATAAAATGGTGTTTTCATTAATATTTTTAGCACCATCATCCACTAGAAAGAGTAGATACTCGTTATCTTATACCCAACACAAACAGGAATCCACAAGGTAATTGAAAAATTAAATACGTAATTTTTATAATATATAAAAAGTATGTAATATTTATATGATGTATAAACTGTATAGTTATATTGTTACGCAGATATGTGTGGAAACATATATGGAAATAAGAAAACATATTATTTCTCCTCGAATTTCAAAAAAATGCATTTAATCTAATAAGACGGTAATTACCCCTCATGCATGCGAAGACTGCATTGGTAGTCATATTATCGCTGTTTAACATTTTCATGTATATAATTATCCAATTATAAAAGATAATTTAAAAAAAATTAAATCGACTTAAAAAAATAACTAAAAATTTGAAAATAATACATTGTTTATACAGTGCGAGTCTAAAACTAAATTTGAAATAAATTCAGTAAATCAAAGAATTTGTTTTTCTCAAAAACATGTTCGGACACGTCGATTAGTATTTTAAATTGTGCTCTTTTTGATGTAATACAATTTTATACAGCATGTCCCAAATTTGAGATATGACGTCAGCGACTATTTTTAAATGGCAACACTAATTTTTAAATGACTATTTTTAAAGAGTATATCAAGTTACACCAGTGTACCAAATTTTAAATTTCTATTTCTTGTCATTTAAAAGATATTTGACCAGACATCTTATTCAAAGGATTACGAAATTTAATTGAATTTAGTTTAATTTTTATGCAGTTTATCAGTGGAATGCCAAAAGGTATTGGTTTATCATTTTTTGTCGAGCTGACCTTTATTATTTTGATGTCAAATTGAATTAAATTAGATTTTTTCAGTCTTTGAATAAGATGTCTGTCAAATATCTTTTAAATGACAAGAATTAATAATTTGAAATGTGGTACACATGTGCAGCTGGATATACTTAATATAATCTTAAAAAAATAATGATGCCATTTAAAAAAATACTCGATGACGTCATATCTCAAATTTGGGCCATCTGTATAAAATTTTATTACATTAAGAAGAGCGCAAGTTACAATACTAATCGACGTGTCCGAGCATATTTCCGAAAAAACAACCCTGTTTGATTTACTGAATTTATTCGAAGTTAGAGACTCGCACTGTATATACAGGGTGGTGCATCGCCAGAGTGGCCATAGGAAATCCCATGTAAATTTTGATACATTGAAATATTGGCTCCCCTATCGAATTTACAACAACATTGTATTAGACTATTTTGAAGACGTTGATAAGATTAGCTCACATTCTAAATTTCTTTTTTTTCTGATAAGGCAATTAAAAGTTATTTAAGAAAAACTATTTGTAAAATCGTTGCATACCTGCTACATACCTTAATGAATCCACCAGTAATAAATAAAATGTCTTGTTCATATACATGCGTAAATATACTCTTTAAAAAAAGGTTTAAAAAATTAGTATTGCCATTTAAAAAAATAATCTATAACGTCATATCTTAAATTTGAGACATCCTGTATAAAATTTTATTACATTAAAAAAAGCGCAATTTACAATACTAATTGACATATCCAAGCATATTTTCGAAAAAACAACCTTGTTTGATTTACTGAATTAAATCCAAGTTAGAGACTTGCACTGTATATATACACTAAATTAACCAGCAAAAACGAAATTAGAAGTAGGTACGAAACAAATTATGGCCCTACAATTTTTTTAAGGTCGGTGCCAGCAAAGCTATCGAATATAAAATTTATTTAAAGTGGGAACGAACTAAACGATACAAAATGTAGTGGCGAAGATACTTTACTTAATAACCTTTGATTTTTTTATATTTGGTAGATATTTTTCTTAAGTGCTGGCACCGACGTCAAAAAAAATTGTAGAAAAATAAATAAAAATCTGATTAATACTATTTTTTCAACACTTTATTTTAAAAATAAAGCAAAATACAAAAAATATTATACTACAGTTTTGTCTTTAAGTAAAATTAGGATTTACCTAATTTATTATATCAGTAGGGAAAAAAAACCCTATATATTTCTATAAATATTTTAGTATTTGTCACACTTGGGCATAGTATACACACAATTTTTAAAGAAATATAATATTCAAAAGGTTTTAAGCATTTTTGTAAAACACTTGTATATTATTTTATCTTGAGGATATAGAAAAAAAAAACACACTTTTAATTACCCAAAATATATTAAAGCATAAGAAATTTTTAATATCTTAGCAAGAAAAAAGGGTATAAGATTAGCTGGAGGACGATGTTGTATTCGTTTAAATGTATTACTCCAATTTCTGGTATACTAAATTATTTCTTTTGGCTTAAACAAGAAAAGGTTGAAAGACTGTAGAAATTGCTAACATCTTTTATTTAAATGCAATAGTAACAGGTTATCTGAATGCAGGTCGCCAAAATTATCTGTGTGGAAGACAATTCTTTTTCATAAGGAAAATTACATTTTATTTGTTTTTCATTTAAATTAAAAAAGCAAAAAACAATACCTGAAACAAATAACCTATACCTTGTTTAAAAAACGAACACAAAAATTTAAAATAGATACCAAGCAAGGTTACTAAATCCCTTATTAAAGATTTAATATAATTTATTGTTACTAATACATAAAATAGGAATACATAATTTTAGGACACACTCGTTACGTCAAAATTAGTCGAATTTTGGACATCACTGCTTTTTTGTTTAAATTTTTTAAATAATTTTTTAGTTTGGTCTGTATACACAGACTTATTTTATGACAATAGTGTGTCAAAAATATGACATGGTAGATAGCTATTTATGCAACCAGTGCGAATATTTTGTTTACTCTGTTGGGCAAAAAATTATTCACAGACACGAAATTAAGATAAGCAGTTGCCATAAAAATTCTTTTTGAAAACACTTTTTTTAAAGCATTATTTTTTGGTTTAAAAAAAAACTTTTATAAAATATTTTCTTTTAACAATAAAATTCTTGAAACATTGTCTTTTATTGTAACACCAAATAAGAAAAATTTGACCCAATTATTTACACAACTTATACGTATGGTAGATAAATTCTTTTTGTTTGTACTATTAACTATTTTATTTTTGCTACAACATATACCATATAAAAAAATCAATATTTCGCTAGGGTATGGTAATAAACAAAAATACAAACAAGTACACCACGGAGTTTCATCAGAAGACGTGGTACTTTTATATTCCAAAGACGGTAGTAAAAAGATTATAAGGACAGACCCAATAAAACAAAACGATTTTTTGTATCCGTCAAAAAAGAAACCAAAGCCGAGGACAGCAGATAATTTTGGACATTCAGAAGTCGACCGTTCCAAAAATAATTTTCCTTTTAAAATAACCCCAAGTGGAAATCTAAAAGTGGAGTCTTCCCAGGTAAAAATTATTAAATCGATTTCACCATTTATTATAATATGATAGACAGTATTTATTTCCAGGTAAGCATTACCAAATCTATTTCACCATTTATTATAATATGATAGACAAGTATTTTTTAGCACAATTTAAAAAGATATGGTTAGTATTTACGTTTTTTAATTAAGAACTCAATAATGTAAAATCAATTTTGTTTAAAGAAGGTATTATTAAATAAAAACAAAAACTTTTTTGGTGATTCTTATCAACTCTTTTTAAAGGATAATTTAACATAAACAGACTAAGTGCACTATTTTCTAATAATAAACAAATATATTTGATTCAAAAGCAAGACCAGAATTTAAAATTGCCTAATAGATAAATAGGTCAGATTTTTTAAATAGAACAGAATATTAAAAAAAATAAAATAACTAACAACTATGTACTATCACACTTTAATAACATGGTCTTCAATATCCGTAATAAATTACAGTTTTTCCGGTAATTTTACAACCATTTTTTAAATTTTCATTGTTATATTTCAACATTATTTTCTGTTTGGTCTAATTCGCTTTATAATATACTCGTTTAGATTATAAGAATCATAAGGTTAAAATAAAAAAATTCTTTTACCTTTTTCGTCGTTTGGTTTACGCTGCCCATTATATTTTTAAGTATACGAAGTTTTGGACATTTGACAATGCAAAAGGCCATTTTTTATATTGTCACAACATTGTTTAAGCATTGGTGGATGCAACTGCATTTTGCGCTCCTTTAAAACAACGCTATAGTACCCCACGACTTTAATACTGCTCCATATACCTATCTAAACTAAAATATTATGATTTGCACGATCAGACCATTCAATTTATTAGTTCATACTTATCAAATCGTAAACAGTATGTGAACTTAAATGGTAAATACTCTGCAGTCGAAAGCATCAGGCATGGAGTACCACAGGGTTCAGTGCTGGGACCGCTTCTCTTTCTCATCTAAATCAACGATGTGGAGAGGGGCGATCCCGGTGCTGAATTCATACTTTTTGCGGATAATACAACTGTAGTATTGCAGGATAATGATTTAGATTATCTAAGAGAGAAGGTGGTGTATACACAGATAAGGGTTGCTGATTGGTTTACAGCAAACCAGCTAAGCTTAAATGAGGCAAAAACAGAGCATATGTTTTTTAAATTGAAGCATATAGGGTATATAAACATGCTTGAATCGATCTGTTTTCTGGGCCTCCACATCGATCCAAATTAGGTTGAAACTCACATATTGAGTACCCATCTAAAAAATTGGCTTCCTGTGTGTATGCACTTCAAAATTTATCACAAACAGTTGCCTTAAATATTGTTCTAACACTCATGTTTTGAATCAAAGGCTATATATGCATTGCTTGCTTGGGGCCATGCTATAAATAGTAAGCGTATTTTTAGTTTACAACGAAAAGCTGTACGTGTTATAAAGGAAGTAGATTACAGGGCTGATTGATAGTCCTAAATTATTTAATATCTTGCCACTTTCTATAACTTAGCTACCCTCCAAAAAATTTAAATTAGTAGTAAAAAAATATTTACTTCCTTCCACCTTCTCTTTTGAATGCGGTTTTAAATTTTAATTTCTAAATGTTTTACTATGTATTGTTAAATAACATATTTGCAAATTGTACTTAAACCTATGGACGTGTGTAAGCCTGATTGGGTGTCTAACATTAATACACTTTTTGTCTTTTTTGTCTGTATGGTCATATAAGGTATTTCTCCCCATTCACGTGTGGGTAATGACAGCTGAACGAAACAAAGATTCCTATGTGTGATCCGAATGTCCAAATTTATGGTATTAATAATTTTTAGGTGGTTTTTTCTTCAAAAAAACTTAGCGTTCTTGTCGCTGATCCAAAAAATACTAAAGTCAACATCAGTCCTGAACCTGTTTCTATGATTTCATCTCAACAAATGGCACACCAAGAAGCACCAGACTTTGCTAAAACTCAGCATTCTCCAATGGAAACTCTTATGAGTCAGGTAACAACTTATCACTATAACCATTGTTTATAAACTTAAGCCGAAATTTAACATACTACTAATTTAATTTTATATTAAAAAAATTAAATAAAATGATTTTGCAAATCTTCAATTATAAAAATAAATGGTATAATAAAAATTATGTCGAATGCAGAGAAATTTAAAAGAAGGTATACAAATTTATATACCATTAACAATATTTAAATTTAAAAATAATATTCCTATTGGTTCCTTTATATCTTTAAAGCAGCTTACAAAGGTATGTAAGTTTGCCGTACATTTTAAGATATGTTTTTTATTTTTAAAACAAACATACATTTTTAGGCTGGTGGGTTTTCGTCCCTTGGTTCCCTAATCGGAAATTCCCCAATTAGAAGCCCGACTAAAGAAGCTTCGGAATACGAGAGCAAGCAGACCAGTGAAATTTTAGATCCAGAATTAAATTTAGGACGTTTGGGATATAACGGTGCGGATCCTGTAAACTGGGACAAAGTAAAGTTACCTGAGAAACAGAACTTGTACCTGGAATTGTATCATCGAATTACCAACAACACGTAAATAAATTTAGTTTTTTATATAAACAAAAAATTAATTTAAAAAAAAATTCGTTTGCCAATCTCGGAATGTTTAAGTATTAGGAATAAGGTATGAGTTCTATAGTTTTATGGCATATTTATGTTTTAATATGTTTTGGTTGGAATTATTTGCCTGAAAAGTTTCTAGGAAATGGGACTATTTCGGTCCTGGTCCCGGAGTATAGTCCTATTGACCTCTATATACTGGCAGATTGTCTAAAACAGAATAAAGAAAACCCCTCCAAAAAATTAAGAACACTTTTCTACGTTTTGATTGCAAGCCTACAAACGTTATCAAGACTAGCTTAAATGAGGAACAAAATAGAAATTTAAATTAAATTTTGTTATAAAATTTAAGAAATTCTAAAAACTTTTTAATACTTATGATTTTTTGTCATGGGTTTTTGGCGACCGGTAAAATTAAACCAAATTTTAATATGTTATAAGGGACCTCAAAAAGAAGCAATTTTTATCATTGCACCAAAACTCTAAACCTACAGGGTGAGCCACTAGAGCGAGGTATAATTTGTGTCTTGCTAATTTAAAAAATAATGGTCTGCTAAGTATTAACTGTATTTAAATAGTAAATAATACTAAAACTTTAATATTTACTGTGTATATTAACTTATTTTATTTATGAAGTGCTCTTGGGTAAAATAAAAATACAGGGTAAATTAAAATACCAATTGTTTTACGCCATATGAAAAATATTAATAGGTATCCTAAATAAGTAATCTTTAATATTACTGTTAGAAAATAACAAATTAAGCCAAAATAACTGTGGGATTTTAAATAATCTTTTAACCGCAGAATATACAGGGTAACGTAAATACAATACAAAAAAAAATAAATTATATATATTTTAAAATTACTGTTAACTTAATAGTTAAAAATTAATTTAAGCAATCAATTGCTGACAAAAATAAGAGTTTAAACCAAAAAAAAATTTTTTTAAATATTGCATTATATATTTTAGCATGGAAAGTGACTTAAAAAGCAAAAATATGCCCGAAGATAAACGAAAAACATTACTGAATGTTTATAATCAAATTCTCAACATAGTAAAACGGTCACTAAGGCAAGGAATCAGTATATTTATTTTTTTATTATATCTCAAAAAGTCTTAAATTTATACAAAAAAGTTATACAACTTAAAGATCTTGTAATATAATTTACGTTAATTAAAATTTCGTATAGTTCTAATAGTTTTTAGGATATTGATATAAAACAAAATTATTTTTTAGAAACTAGAAAAGATAAAAAAAATAATATACCAAAAAAAAAGCTCCCAAAATTGTCCATAAAAAAACTTACATAAACATTTTTGATGAAACAAATAATAAAGGAGATATAACCAAAAATTTGATTTTGATCAAAAAATTTATTCGAAAATAGTAAAAAAATTCACATATTCTTTTAATAATCTGATATTTGTATTTTTTCCTTAAATTCTTTATTTAATTTATTGAAATCCCATATTATCATATTAATGCAATCTAATAAAAATATTATTTAGGATATGTAATAATATTTTTTGACTCACCCTGTATTTTTATTTTACCTTATAACACTTTTTAAGGTAAACAAGTTTATATACAGGAAAAAAAATGAAAAAGTTTTTGTATTATTTACTCTTTAATTACAGCAAACCATTATTTATTAACTTAGCAAGAAACAAATTATACCTAGCTCTAGCGGCTCATCCTGCAGGTTTAAAGTTTTGATGCAATGATAAAAATTGCTTCTTTTAAGGTCCTTAATAACATATTAAAATTTGGTTAAATAGGGTATTTTCACTCAATTGATATTGATAATGTTGTGTGTAAAAATTAAAAGTAGAAACACAATTAAGCAAAACCTGCTAAATAACACGGAAAATACAAACCCCTTACTCTTCTATTTAAGGTTTAATTATCATTGTAATTTAAATAGCCCGCTACTCCCAACCAATCAAATTCAACACGGATGCCAAATTCGTTTAGGAACCATCGATATCGACAATCGTATCGATTTTAACGAAATGCTAAAATGCGAAATGCTTTTTAGACTTTACACCAAAACACAGCCAGACTACCTAAATAGTTTCAATTGGAATAAAACATAAAAACTTACATCAAATGTGGTTTTCAGGAACAATAATAGGCATGTCCTTTGGGCATTTTCTCTCTCTCAATACCTACAGCAGCACACCAGGCTTTTCTCCCATCGTCTTGTTTTGGAAGAGAAAAGAATATTTTTGAAGATCCTAAACTCGGCTGGCTTCGGTTTCGTAAATAATAACAATACACTTTTTTTCATTTTGAATAAAATAACGGAAATTTACTCGTAAAAAGGTTCATATCAAGGAAAGTTTGGCGATAATAATAACTATAGTAATAAATTGGAATATTTGGAAAGAACACACACTATTTACAAATTAGAAATTATTAATAAATATTAGAGGTTACAGCTTATACAGGTTGACATTGACAATATGACAATTGACAGGAAACGCCAACTTTGTAGATGTTGCGCATATCGATATTTGATGACAGGCGTATCGAATAACAAAAAGCTGACAACAAAGCAGAAATTCCACCAATAGAAAATTTAGGGCCGTGACGTCTCGGGTTTACAAAATTTAAACTTAAAACTGATTTTTAAGGCGTTTCCGGAGGCCAAAAAAATCGGGAAAAAATAATTTTTGGCCTTTATTTTCATGTGGCTTTGCAATAAGCTAATAAAAAAAATCATGAAAAACGCCTATTTCACCGATCGCCAAAAACCCATTTAAAGTGTGCATGGTTCTTTATGACAAAACGTCATAAATATTAGAAAGTACTTTAAATTTTCCAAATTTTATAAAAAAAACTTTTACAAATTTAATTTACATATCTATTTTATTTTTTATTCAAGTTAGTCTTGATAATGGTAGTAGACTTGCCACCGAAAGGTAGATAATTGTTTTGAATTTTTTGGGTTTGTTGGAGTTTTATTCTGTTTCAGGCGATTTGCCAGTTCATAGGGGTTAATAGGACTGATAAGGCTTAGTCGCTATACCCCGGAACCAGAACCGAAGTGATCCCATTTTCTAGAAACTTTCCAGGCAAGTAATTCCAACAAAAACATATTATAGCATTAACTTGATAAACATCCATAATAAAAAGGTGGTTAAGCACAGTATACTTAAAATGTATGGTCCACATGACAAGTGTTTTGACAACATAGTGGTATTTTCAAGTGTGGTACATAAGTAAAATTGTAATTTTTATGGGTATTTAGATCTCAAACTTGTCCGAAATAATACACTGTAGTTAAATCAATAAAATAAAATAGATTAAAATTATTATGGTAATATCTTATTATTAAAGTATAAATTAGTAGTTATACAAATTTGGTAACGGGGAAAAATTGCTACCTGTTGCTAAATTAAAAGATAAATTATTTATATATAGTTTATATAAAATATGGAGAAATGGAATTTAAAAACTTTGAAATATATAATATCATTGAACATCATATTAAAAGCGGAAAAAAAGAGTGCAAATGCTTTAATATTTAATATACAGGGTGTCGTATTTAACCAAAAGCGACTTTGCATTATATCTTTAAAACTGGGATCGATAAAAAATGAGCACGCCACTGGATTTTACTATCCTAACTAACAACCGAGATACAAAGGCGTGCTGAAATCGTTAAAATTTAAAAAACATCCTGGATTTCTAAGACGAATCAAGTTAGCCGCTATCTGTTTTCAATGTTGCAGATGTTTCGAAAATCTAACTCGAGAATGTTTGCTCTTTGTCTTTGAAATGAAGCGGGGACTTCATCTCTGTGAGACTCCGGGTAATTAACACGGCATTGATCTTCTCAGGGTCGGTTGTCATTTTACGTATTTTATATCGGCCAGAAATCTCCCGTTTAGTAATCTTTTGTCTTAACCGGCTACGTTCGTTAACATTAATTGTGGCAGTACTCTCTGGCGCATTACCTCTCCACGCTTCGGCGCCGCGCGTCGCGTTCCAACCGCCTTTGCTCAAGAGTTTTAAGCACGTTACTAACCACCGTGGTTGGTAACCGAAATCGGTATAGTACTGGGGCGTGTGGGCTCTCCATGGGTGCTTTCAAGGAAGCTCCCGGACCACGCTACACCCTGCCTAGGCTTGTCCGCCTCGCGGATCACCAAGTCCTGGGTTATAATGATTTTATTCATGGTCCTCTGTTTGTCACCCACCTTTGGGTCTGTCATCAGGGCGGTCCCTGTCCTGTTTGGTCCCTCTACCGCCAGGCGATCGGTTCGTACCGGGCCTTGATCGGCAGGTAGAGGTCCCTGGTCCCCAACCAAATTGAATTTTGATGTAGTACTCTCCTCCTGCAAAAGGTACAGACCGGCGACCACGGGTAGTGGGTTCTCACCCTCTGGGGTGTTATTTATCCCTTTTAACCCTCCTACCGCGGTCTGGTCGGGGTCTCTCGGATGTCCCTGGATAGGGGTAGGGGTATTACCCACTATCGCATTTAATAGTCTGGTTGTATTGGTGTCATGTCCTGGGGGAGTCTTATTATTGTCTCGTGAGCAAGGCAAGCTGCTATATTTTTGTAGGGCAGCTTTCGCGCCCTCTGCGGTGAAATACTGCTTATTGCCGTTCTCGTCACGGGGCGGCAAAAGCACAGAACCTAGCGACTTTCGTCGTCGTCGTTGCTCACGTCTTTTCAGGGTTCTGCCCTTGGCCCCATGGCGTGAACGGAAGAAGAAATTTTAACCCTATTTACCCTTAGTTCTTTGGTATACGGGGCGGCATCCTTTCGGAGCCACCGTCGTTTTTGTTTAACCCCCGTCTGAATTCCCGCTGTTGCCCTTTCTGCCGGCAGGGGCGGCATCCTTTCGGTGCCACCGCGCGGGCGAAAGGGGAGTGCCCTTAGGGCTTATCTCCTTTCATTTCTAGTGGTTGCGCTGAACCGGCAGTTGTTTTAACAACCGGTCCTGCATGAGATCTAGCTGACTAATTAAAAGCTCATATCTTGACATTATGGAAAATTTATTAATATTATCAGAAATAAACAAAAATTAATTACAAGGTTTACAGAATAAGCTTAAATTTAAAATACAATTGCCACAGTTAAACATAAAAAAAACTACCTCTCTTTAATATACCAGAAAGGGAACCACTTAATTAAATACCAGGGTATGAAAAGAAATATTAAGTTAGTAAAAACCACCCTTAACACGGGACGCACCCTTAATCTCCCTTCAGTTAAATCAAATAAAGTTCGGGGCCAATCCCCGCGTTGCAAAACGCCCTTCAAAAGGAAGGCCAAATACGGGATAAACCCGACCAAAACAATTCTGGATTTAGGAAAACACAGTACTGTGGAAACAGTACTAAAACCCGGTCGACACCGTAAACACCCCAACCCACGAATTAATAAACCGGCCCTGGATAATGGCACCCCCTGAACAATAAACAAAATACAAAGAAGCAGAAATTAAAAATACCCTGTCCCAAAACAAATAACAAAATTAACTTTTTACTAACCCCTGATCTAAAAATAAACAACCCCGGTAAAATTATTAACAAAAACAAACCAATTAACCCCTTGTTACAAAATCAACCCCAATATGAAATAATTAAAAGCGTGGCAAAAATTAAAAAGAATTTAAAGAAATTTAACCCCAATTAAACAAAGAATATTAAATGTAATAAGAAATTCTAAAAATAGCATTCATCAGAAATGGAAAGGAGGCAAGCTCAAAGGTCCTGCAGGCAGCTCAACTTTTCAGTTTGCCGGCCTGTCTTACACTGCCGTTTACCCGCAATCGCGGTCGTATTTATAGGGATTCCAAATATCTGTAGTTTTACCTATAACTTGGCAATCCATCGAAAAGACGCCACCCTGTACACTATTTCTGAATAGAAAATAGAGCTAGAGAGTATTAAAAATTGATGAAACCAAATTTGGGCATTATGTACACCAAAATTTATAATTTCGGTTTGTAAGTTTAACAAAATAATTAACAAACAAAGCTACACGGTAATGCGAACTTTGCAAACAACATCTAAAATTATCCCGGCATTCATGAGTTACAACAGAGATTTTAATTAAACAGTATAATTAATTTACAGTCCCTGATTTAAACTACATGATATAATGTATTATGTAAATTCAAATAATTCATTTCGTTTCTAATTTAAATATTTAACATATATAGCTAAATTATTTTTACTTGAAAAAGCATGCAATAGTATAAAAGAGTCTTTTGAAAATATAAACATATCATAAAATGTAATATGTAATCTGTGTTCCAAAAATATAGGTTAAATAACTTTCTATAGAATTTAAGTAATTATAAAAGGATCACTAATTATAAAAACAAAGTTAAAATAATACTTAAGTCTCTAAAGTAAATTGGGGTGAGGTCGACCTCTGAAGGCATCGAAAAATCATGTTTTTAACTTCCGAGAACAAAAGAGGAACGCAACGCGCCCATGATTTTTTTTCAAAATGGTTTTAACGATATTCAAAAAAGAAACTATACCTGCATAGTAGCGCCAATGAAGCATTTTAGTTGAAAAGTCTCAAGAACAGCTCCGATTTTTATTAAAAAAATATTAGTAAGTTTTTTTATTAATATTATTAAAAACCAAAAACCTTTTGGAGGAAGCAAACAAATATTTATATTGTTTAAGGAATATTTATGATATTTAAATGGATTTTTTTTTAAATCTTTCATTCTTTTTAATTTTTCAGCTTCATAATAATTTCTCGTATTTTTCATAGTTTCCAAGATATTGTGAACTTTATTTTCTGTGAGCAGTGATTTTATTCCATTTCCGGACTGTAATATAATTACTTATAAGATTTTTTATATAATAGTGACATATGAATATACATAACAAAATTAGAAATTTATTTATTTATTTAGGATTTAAACAGCTCTGAGAAACATATTCTATATAAGATATTTAAGAAAGTATTTAAAATTTAAATAAATGAAATTTTAAGAAGAGTTATTTATCAGAATTTTTGAAATATTTTATTAAATGTTAAAAATGTTTTGCTTTGCTCACATATACAAAAAATGGGAAATTTAATTTTTATTTATATATTGCATATCGGAGATTTCATCTTCTTCAAGTAGTGGGTGGTTATCGCAGTCACTTTGACTGCAAACAATGCAAGCCGGTGAGCAGTGAAAGCCACTTTTTCTACAGCCACATGCTAGACCGCATCCTCTTCAAGTAGTGGCTGGTTATCGCAGTCACTTTCACTGCAAACAATGCAAGCCGGTGAGCAATAAAGCCACTTTTTCTGCACCGCATCCTATATTGCAGAAGCTAAATATGATTTTTAAGACGTTTTCGGGTGCTCCTGGTTGTGTCATTTTTACTGGTTTAGAGATTAGAGAATTAGTTTTTTATTGCTGGACTGCTAAAGCTATTTTTGTAGGAAATTTAATTATCTACAAAAAAGATTCTGTGTACAAATAACGAAAATTAATTAAAAAGTTACAGTAATTTAAAAAATTCACTTTAATATCACAAATATTGTTTAAACAATTTAAATACTTGTTTGCCCCCTCCAAAAGATTTCTTATTTTGATTAATATAGAAAAACATTTTTTTTTTTTAATTTAAAATCGGAGCTGTTCTTAAGGAATTCCAAATTTTGCCTGTTTTATGTATTCATTGAGACTACTAGCATGACAAATAAATAAAAAACTAAAATTAGTATGGTTAGAACTATAAGATTTGCTAAATGTCTAAATATTTCAGAAAAATCATGACTCGACGTTAGATAAATGATGATACATAATTTGTCGTTTTTTATTAGTATTTTTACGACTTTTGCTTCTAAAAAGTAGCCAATGTAATTCCTTCCCTAGCGACTACAAATAGAGTAACACGTTCGTTCTTTCATCGCTATGGTATCATTCCTTCTTCCTAAATCTTCAAATCGATAAGATATGTCAATAAACTACTTCATACTTTACATAAGACACTTATGGTATGTTAGTACTTAGGCTTTTAGTTTTCGTGGACTATCCCAAGATAAAAAAGAATAAAACTGAAGTTTTTTCTCCATTCTTTAAATTATTGTCTAGGATCCTGGATCTTACAGTACAAAGCCTGTCTAAAACGAATTCTTCCTGCTCTCAATCCGGAGAACCTGTCAGGTTGCCAGCAAGGTGGCATGACTTACCACCTCGGGTTTATTATTTGTAGGGACATTTAAAGTAGGTCGTAAATAGTGGAAGACCAGACAATAGGCTATGACTGATTTTGAAAAATCGTTTTAAATTATTCTTTGGTACCTAAAAAACACACTGGGAAATCTGCTGTATTTTTAATAAAACTGAATGTTAAAGTTTAAATTAAAGAAATCGCGCTAAAAACGCTGTCTCTGTAATAGCGTCGACATATGTTTCGCGTGACGTCATATGCAAGTAAACAAGTTAACAACGAGTGCAACTACAGTGAATTTTGTTAATAATTTCTCATTTTATTGGCTAAAATGGTATATAAATGGTATGTAGTGCCAATACTTCTCTGAAAACACCACAAAAACTGTTTAGATCTGCCCCAACAAATCGTAAAATGCGAAAAAAGTGGTTACAATTAGCTCGAAGAGATCCAAACAGCTTTGTATCGCATTCAAATATTTTTATGGATCAGAATCACTTTAATGTAAGTATACAAATATCCTGCTTTAAATACCCATCTATTTATACAGGGTGCCACAGATTCGAGTGCATGCATGGGGATCTCGGAAACCGTAAGAGATACGAAGTCGGTTAAATTATGGCAAAGTTGCGCATTTAGGTGCCTAACAACATGCCATTTAGAAAGTTGTAAAATTCCGAGTACTTCCGGAGATATCCGGAAAAAACTGAAATTTGGCGATTTCGTTTTTATTTTTTTCTGACGTTATTTAAAGAGATAGGGAAAAACAAAAGAAACTTTCTTATGGCCACTTTTTAAGCTCTACAAAACAGCGATGAGAGATTTTCCGTACGACGTTTCGTTTTCGTTAAACCAAACCAAAATCTAATCAAGAGATATTTTCAGAAATGCTGACTGCAAAGTTTACATAGAAAATGAAGAATTTAACTGCCACCTGATAGTACTTCAGTGTTATTCTGAACTGTTTGATGCATATGTTGCAGTTAAAAAGGTGGAGTTACCATCGGTAAGTCTACAAAAATTATTAAAAAGAAATACCAGAAATACTAAATGACTTTCTAATAGTTTTATATAAAATAGAAATGTTTCGCCTTATATTTTTAATTTATTAGATCGATGTAACTAAATTTAAATTTATTCCTGCTGTTTGAATATCAAGGCACGAAGGAATTTTCTTTTTCCTTTGGAAGCATGCAATTTTCTTATAAAGGAAATTTCTCTGCTGCAGCAAATTGCGTTTTTCACTTTGCTGATTTTCTATTAATTTTGCCAGAACGCGTTAAAGTGCTAGGGATGTAAAATAAAAAATAAAACTTTGTATAAAATTTCATAGTCTAAAAGAGTTTTACCAGGTTTAAACAGCATACTTTTCTTTTAAAGGCAGTCTATAAGTTGTTCCTAAGAGAAATAATAAAAGCGTGCAATATTCGGTTATACAGGGCGGGAAATTAGCAAAAATTCTTAATCTAGAATTAATTTTCTTTAAAAAATTAAAAATTGTTATTTCAAATCAGCCCTTGCGACGTCGTCACTAATTTTTGCAATACTTTTAACGTTGAAGAACAGTTTTTTTTATATAAGTTTCGATGGGTTTCGTTGAAAATACCGGCAAAATCTGCGATTCTCCATCGTAGTCCCCACGCGTCCTTGTTGAGCGAGTCGGTCGGTATTCGGATGTGGTCAGTATCTCTGCCTGTCACATGGCCGACCCGGGTTCGATTCCTAGCCGAAGAACAACATTTTTTAAAGATTAGTAAGTTGTGTATAAAAGGTCCATTTTAGCATTACCGCCTTGTCTTAAAATTTCCGTAAAATGCAACATCTGCATACCAAACCAAAGTTTGGCTATTTGAAATTACCGCAATTCTTTTGCTGGATAGAAAGAAGATAATTACATCTAGCTTTTACACTAATAATTACTTGCTCCAAGTAATTAAAAGCTTCCAACAGAGCAACACCTAGTGCCACTCTTATGCATCCTCTTACAGTCCAACCCAAAAAACCTCGAACTTCCCACTTTGTTCGTTCCTTTATCCCTAAAATGTCTAGGCCATGGAACCTGCTACCCGCAAAACTTTTTGCTTTTCCTCCAAATTACCAAATATTTAGGTCTCTTGTGAATAAAGTTCCACTTACGACACTTAAGACACCCACGGCACATTGTTACTTAGGCCTTCAGCCTTCGGGGACTGTCTCCAGATTTAAAAAAACACATCGTAATTTCAATATGATAATACTCCTGCAGATCAATCTCACCAAACTACGAAATTTCTTACAGCCTAACTTTTAAAAGTGTTAGATCATTCACCATATACCCCAGATCTAGCTCCATGCGACTTTGGCATATGTTCCTACATAAAGAATTTCCTTATAGCAACTTTGAATGAAATCTATAATTACGTACTGAAAGAAACGCGAATGTGTGAGATGAATGGTTTATACATATAAATATGTGCATTAACTGCTATTGAAAGTACTTCGAAAAACACTAATTTTTGTGTTAGGTAGGTACTACATGATTTTTTTAGCGACCTACGTTCTTGCTATCAAATTTCGTTTTTCTATAAATAAAAATAAAAACGGAAGACCCTTCCTGGTGCTCGCCCACTAGGTGTGACGCGGCGCGACGCGACGCGATGTGGCAGTCAAGTCGGTTGCGAGTTCTCATAGAGAGCTCATCGGACGAAGATATTTTTGTGTTTGTGTAATTGCTGCTATGGAGAAGGAAGAAAAGAAAAAGAAAAAGCGAGTTTGGGTCCATGAAATTAATCGAAAGAGAAAGGCTCGTGGAGAATTCCATCATTTATTTCCAGATTTCAGAAAAGATGCAAGAAAATTTTTCAAATACTTTCGCATGTCGAAAGAAGAGTTTATTGAACTTCTTAGTTTAATAGAGACGTCTATAGAACATCAAAAAAAAAAGTTGAGAAAAGATGCAAGAAAATTTTTCAAATACTTTCGCATGTGGGAAGAAAAGTTTTTTTTAATTTCTTAGTTTAATACAGACGTCTCTAGAACACAAAATAAAGTTGCTTTTACATACCTTGAAATCAGAATCCACTTTTTAATTTGGATTAATTAAAAAAAATATATAATAATAATAAAAGACAAATGTCACAAAAATAACAAGAAATAAACATATGCAGTGATAATAGAACAGAGCAACATGTGAGATTCTTCACAATGATACCCGAAGGAGGCCGATAAAAATCGAATGCCACGCGACAATGTCGCTTGCTTGCTCTCCCGGCTTGTCTCGAGGTGTCGCGTCGCGTCGCATCGCGCCGCGTCGCATCGCCTAGATGGGCGAACTTTGATTTGATTACATGTAAAGTATCCCTGATGCATTTAATCGCGTCGCTCTAGTGGGCGAGAACCTTTTTTAAGATGACTTGGCATAGCTTCCACAAAAGAAAAGTAAATCAATAGTCCTTATAAATAAGATATAAACGGTTTAAAATTTCTATAACGTTCTATAAATGTTTTAAATTCGATATAAGGTAGCTTAAACTTGCTAAACAAAATTTATCAGAAAATAGTGGAAAAACAACTTTCTTTTTCCAGGACAAATGCAGCGTCTCGGCATTTTCTTTTATTTACGATTGGATGATCACTGGAGAGCCCTCGTATGTTCACCTGACCAGGGAAAACGTTCTCGATATTTTCATTTCGGCCAAATACTTAAAAATTAAAGGTAAGTAAGATTGCTTTCACTGCCCTGTTTTCAATTTTAATTTGGTTAAAAGTTGGAAGGTAGGTTCCTAATTTTCAGCATAGTGAGGAAAAACATATTTTTTCTGTATTTTTTGCGCACTTTTAATGTACCTTAAAAATGTATTTTGTCAAACATGGCACTTTCACGTCCTGTTTTTTTAATGGTTGCTGTCTTAAATGTTATAACATAACTAATAATAAACTATAGGTATTTTTAACAGAGTTGTTAGATGCATGTCAGGACTTTATGCAAATTAACTGTGCAGGATCTAGTACTGAATTTATGTCAAAATGAAAAAAAAACCGGTGGTGTCGGCACACTGCTTAGACCATAATCATTTTGTAGATTTAAAGAAGGTTTAAAATGATTACTTTAAGAATATAAAGATAGAAAATTAAACCTATATTAATAACAATTAAAACATCTTATTATTGGTAAATTATTGGGATTCTCTGGTTTGACGTTCTGATTTTTATGCATTTTTTGGGACTTTTTTGTGAGGACCAAGGAAGAGAACTTTTGAGTTTTTATCATTTTTTATAAGTGTTTATATATATATATATATATATATATATATATATATATATATATATATATATATATATATATATATATATATATATATATATATATATATATATATATATAAATTTTATAGATATAAATATTTATTAGAACCAAAGTAATTGCGCTCTGAAGACATCCGCCTCCAAAAATTGGACCCTTTACTCCCTCCACAAAATCAGCTGATTGGCATATTTAAAATTAAAATAATCGGCGGCGTTTTTTAAGCTTAAATACATGGAATGAACTATTATGAAAAAAAAATTAAAAATTTGATTTTTGTCAGACTTTGGAACAAAAAAAAACAATTTTATGTATTTTTTCTCAACTTTTTGTCAAAAAAATGGAAATATTTTAAATATTGGGGTGATAATAGTTCATTCCGTGCGACTGTATGTGCTAAGTCAACCCTAGAAATTTGAAGTGAATAGGTCAAGTCGTTCTCGAGATATGATGGAGGAAAGCTTAAAAAACATAGTTCTGAGAAAAACGCGTTTAAAGTTTCAAGTACAGATATACTATAAAAATCCTAACTTACCATTAATCTGTGATAGTAAGACTAAAATAAATTTCACAACGTAAACGTAAAGAAACTCTATAAAAATATTTAAAAACCTGGGAAAGCTTCCTTATCTCGCTTATCGATGAGTTGTGGGGAACCTGTCCCTTTTTTATAGGTATTTCCATGGCTTCTCCACGCATTACTAGTGAGGAAAATGGGTCTCTAGTAAGCAAAATGACAGAACCATATCAGTGTAAAAGTAATGCATACATAAGGGAAAGTACAGGGTTACGGAACCTGTGTATGCTTAAGGGTTGGTGTAGAGCATAATGGGCTTAGGCCTCAGTGCTCAGGGCCCCAGCGAGGGATCTCACCATGCTAAGATAGATAGATAGATAGATAGATAAATAGATAGATACATAGATGGCTTCTGCCCCGAGGATTTATCCAATACATTTTTTAGCAGCTTCCAATAGAGCAACACATAATGCCACTCTTATGCATTCCTTTACAGCCCATGTTGAGAAGTTCCAAACTTTTACCTTTGTTCTCTTATTTAGCCCTAAAGTTTTTAGACCATGGAACCTGTTGCCTGCATAGGTATTCCATTCCCCTCCAAACTTTCAAATATTTAACTATCTTGTTAATAAACTACCTCTTACTTTACTTAGGACACCTACGGTACGTTAGTATCGAGGCTTTCAGCCTTTCTGGACTGTTTCAAGATTTAAAAAAAAAACAGTATAAAATTAATAAAGCTTTTTAAGGATCTGTCCTTTGTGACTTCGGTCTTTACGGTTTTTCTACCTATAATTAAAAAAAAAAAGATATCCATGCAAATTTTATTAAAACTGGTTAAAAAGAAATAAAAGTAAATTAAGTATTTTTAAAAATTTATTTCATTTGCATAGATTTAGTTGAACAGTGCTGGGCGTTTATTGACAACACTGAGGTATTTAATGAAGACACGGCATTTTTACTTTATATGGACGCCAAGAAAAAAAATCTACCCGAAGTAAAAGAATTGATGTTGCCGAGAATCCACCACTTCTTCTTAATGTTGGTTAGCTCTCAAGATTGGTTGGAATTGGAGGTGGAAGATGTGAGAAATTTGCTCAAGTCGAATTATATTGCTATCAATTGGTAAGTAAAATACGTTTATGTGAATTTATAAGTTAAACGGCCGAGTGATGATCGCGTAGTTAAATTTAGCAATGGACTTAGCAGTTTAGAATGTTTAACAAAAACGTCGGCCGGTTGTTGTTATTCAATGAGGCTTTAGGCAATCTTGTTAAATCCGACATTTTGTTAAACATTCTAAACCGTTGTTAAATTTTAATAATTTGCTAGTTGATACCTGGTTTAGAATGTTTAACAAAATGTCAGATCATGACAGGTTGCCTACTAAAATCATTGAATAACACTGACAATGACGTTTTGTTAAACATTCTAAACTGCTAAGTCCATTGCTAAATTTAACAACGCGATCATCACTCGACGTTGCGTTGCATGCCTTTTTTTAATGTAAGAGTCTTTAAGAATGTACTTAAAAGAATTAAAATAATAATAAATATTAAAATAAAAATACAAATTTAATCCAACTGTATACATTTATTAAACCCATTCAACGATAGAGTTAGTACAGTTGGTGCTACCATACGATTTTGCTTTTTGTACCTTATTGTACGTTTGGCCAGAAATTTTAAATGTTTTGGAAGCTTTTTACATACACATAACATTATCATAAATCTCTTTTAAATCCTTTAAAGGGTTTTGGCGTATATTTTGTTAAAGTCATTTTTTTTTAATAAAAAAGTATCGAATCAAAATCATACTAAGCATACATATTTACTGATACCTATAAGCAGGTGTCTATTTCTATACTAATAATATAAAACAAAATGATTTGTTTGTTTGTAATTATTTCATTATTAAAAGGCTACATTATTTAAAACTAAAAACAGCTTTATTTTATTTAAGCTCACGAGCAATTTATAGCAAATCCTTGTTTTACTATATATTCTTGCAATGTTTTTGTAAACAGAAATCATAAATCTCGTATCTTCTATTAATTTTCAAAAGATAAGCCCTATAACAGAACCTTAAAAAATACAATGGAACCCTTCTCTCTCACTTATGTTTTATTATTAGCCAAAGGAAATATAGAAACGAATGTTTCTCCTCCTCCTCCTTTATTACCTCGGGTATGCCAGAATTAGGGACGATAGTAAAAAACCCTTGTACTTTATACGAAAGTCTAAAAAATGGTTGCAATTAAATATTTTTAATAAATGGGATACTCCATTACTTCGTAAAAATGACATAAAAAATAATTATTTTTTACTCGACTATAAGAATTAATATTTAAAAAACAACGTATACCGTAATTACGTCACAATAATCTGCGGTCATTACCCAAGTAGCAATTATACCCAAGAGTAATAATAAGAAATGAAGTAATTTTTTAGCGTATATTTATTTCCTATTTTAGTGAAATGGAAATATTTATGTCAGCAGTTCGTTGGTTAAAACATGATTGGCAAAATAGAGATAAACACAAGTACGACGTTCTAGAGTGCATAAGGTTTGGCAACATAGCACCATGGCAACTAGTGGACATCAAAAGAAATCCTGAAAATCCGGACTTTATGGAACTTGCTAAAGATTTAAGGATCTGTAAGATGATTGACGATGGACTTGCGTGAGTATAGGCATTATTACTAGCATTGCCTTTTTTTCTTTCGAAAATAAAAACGACTCGTCCTTATGGACTCAAAGCCTGCAAATTCCTAATAATAAAAATGAAAAAAAAAACGTCATTTTATAATGTCTATATATATATATATAATTATATATAGGCCTATATATATATATATATAATATATAAAATATATATATATATATATAATATATATATAATAACATATTATATATATACATATTATATATATATATATATATATATATATATATATATATATTATCCGTTATATATAAATATATATATATATATATATATATATATATATATATATATATATATATATATATATATATATATGCCTTAGCATGTTTTTTAATCGACCTTTTTTTGAAGTCAAAAGTCAAATTTTGTTCGCGTATTTTCCGCACACCCTGTATAATATATTGGTAATCCCAAAAATAGGGGTTAAATAAAAATACCCTTTACAGGGTGTCCGAATTTCTTTGTAATTGCAGGGTTTCTCAGTTATTATTAGAAAAGGGACTGGCGGTTTTCGCGAAGTCGCTACATTTGGATTAAATTAAAGATGACACTTAAAGATTTTTCATTTTTGGACCCTCTTCGTTTTTATAACTTATAAAAAAGACATACTGTAGCCGCGAAATTCAATGGTATTTTCCATTTTGGACCCTCTCCGTATTTTAGTTATCTTATAACTTATAAAAAATCGCAAATACATAATAGTTATTTCGACCTTAAATTAATGTTTTTCATTTTAAAATTGAATAAAACCGTGATATTAGTAGTGGGGGCCCACGCAAATGAATCCGAATGGTGTAGCTTTTTTAATTTAGTGTTTTTCGAGATATTATGAACAAAATAGGTAGATAGCGATTTTTTTATGAAACACCCTGTATGTCTTTAAATAAATTAATACTATTGGTCTAATGAAAGAGTTTTGAAAATAGTCATAAGAATACCCAATTTAATAGTTATTTCTGACCTCGTTTCAAATTAATGTTTTTCATTTTAAAATTGGTCAATTTCGCATAGTTAACTGTTCAGTATATAAAGACTTTATAGTAGGGGGGCCCACGATGCTAAATAAGGGATTTACTCGAGCGTCATATGATTTAAACCTATTGGGTTGCGGATCTTACTACTTACCGCAGTTTTAGATGAAAAGAAAAAAAAATGTTATATAATGTACACCTTTTTGCTATCGGTGAGGGGAGCGTCTATAAACAAACGAATAGAGATGTCTTTTTAGCCCGAAAATCAGTCATTCATATATTTTTTTAAGTTTAACACTGTTGGCTTAAAAATCATTTATCGGATAATTTTGTTCCATTAGTATTTAAAAATATGGTTTTTCATCATGAGAAACACAAAAAAAACAAATTTCTTTAAGTCTAGAATATAAAATTTAATACTATTGAGAATAGGACTTAAGCTTATACCTTAGGCTAAAAATTTTATTGGTGCTTAATTTTTTTAAAGATAGTGCTGGATTTAAGCTACCTCAATATTGTAATTTAAAAAAAATGTGAACAGCATAATTTTAGTTATACGACCATATATGCCAATTTACAAACCTTCGTGAAACTCTAACGCTAGCCTACATTTGGTTAGTTAAAATAAAACGAATACATTTAAAAAAATGTAGATCCAGTTTTTTTCTTTTTTTTTTTTTAAATAAGTAATTCTACTTAAGATTATATAAACACGGCTTTCTACGCAAAATTAATTAAAGTTTAAATTTTAAAAGATCGATTTATAGACTAAAAATGTAAAAAACTATTAAGTTTCATATGTTTTTGAAAAGCTCTTAACCAAAATAATTTAATGATTTAAAAACATAAAGGGTTCCATAGGAAAAATTGATGTTTTATTCATATATCAAAAAATAATAATAATAATAATAATTTTAAAAAGATCTAACTACACCACTGAATTCTTCGTAATAATGCCCACTTATATCAGTTTTTACTTTTGTTGTAATTACAAGATAACAAAGGAGGTACAAAAATTTAAAAAAAAAATAATTTTGCGCTGTATGTCAAAAACAAAGAGAGCCATTAAAAATCTCTTAGTGTCACCTTTCGTTTTGTCAAAAAGTACACCCTGTACATATATTCCTTGTTTGAAGAAACATGAAAGAAACGCACTGCAGTGGTAAATTATTTTTTTAACTATCTGTGTAATTTTAATAAAATGTATAATAATTGGCTTATTGGCAAGGTAAATATTCAGGGTTTGCTTTATAAACTATGGCCCAAAAATGTGAAATATGAAAATATGGGTTGTTAAAATTTAAGGTAAGAGAAATAATAACCTAATTAATGTTTTTCTTAACTGCTTAAAATACTTTAATGATGTTTATTACGTATAGTGACTTAAATTCAAAGTGCATATATTTTATAATAAACACCTAATTTACCTTTAGCAGTGGCGCGTGCGCACAAGCATCGTCTTTGATTATTTTGAAGACAATAATAGTACGCCAATAGTTTTTTCCTAAATAAAAATTCCTCTTTTAATTTGAAAGTAAAATGTTCTTTTGTATTTTAGTACTGCCCTGTTTTTGAGAAAAAAGGCATTATATTGAATTAATGTAGTTATTTATCAAGGACGACAATTTTTTTATTGAGAGGGAGGGCGGATGTATGCATATTAAGGGGGAGTCATAGGGGGGTCATTTATGTTGATTTTCAACAATTTCTTTAGTTATAATTTATTTTGTGTGTACGTATGTAATAGGTATAAACTTAACATTGTTGTATGTTGATTTTATACGGTACATGCAATACATGTTAATGTAATAATTGTTTTTTTTTTTTTTAAAAGGGCGTATATTAAAAACTTAAGAGTCTTAATTATCTTTTTTTTTTCTAATTAGGTACCTGGAGAATTTAAAATTTAAAAAAATGTGCCGTAATTTTTATATGAAAAAAAAGTTTTTTTTTAAATAAAACCCATTGGCGACGCTTACCATTTTTTTAACACCCTTGTCTTTAAAATATCAAAGTCAGCGCTGAACTGCACGCCACTGTTAAAATTTACATTTATTTCCACTTTAGAAAAATATGTATGAGTATTAAATGTTACTACCTACTGCTATATATCTTCTTTGTGGTTTTGGAATTATTAATTCCTATTTTTTACCGACGTACCGTAAATTTTAACACCATGTATTTTATTTTCGTAACGGAACATTTTTTCTTTTAGGGCCATAGTTTATAAAGCAAACTAGTCCGTATTAATTTTCATGTAAAATCTATATGCATATCTTGTAAGAAAACACCCTGTAAAGGGTGTTAGTAACAACTGAATTATTAACGAACTTCCCACATTCCTGGGGACCGTCTTTCATCTAACCTTAATTAATTAACAATATTAAAAAAATTGCTCTTGGCTCTCCAGTTTCCATCAAAGGAAAATTCTAATCGACGTATATCAGTTATTGTAGGGAAAATTTATTCATAAAAATATCTGATGTCAATCTTTCATATTTCAGCATTTTAATATGGAAAGTTTATTTTCTAACCAAATAAATGCTGGGGTGCCCCAGGGCTCATATTAAAAAGTACTGTTAGGTATAAAAATTACATAATTTCAAAAAATGCCGTTTCTTCTTCACATCAACGATCTTCTGACATAATCGCTTCATTACAATCAGTCCCAGATTCAGGATGCTTTTTCTTTCACTAATATAAAGATAATACCTTGATACAATTTTTTGTAAAATATAGTCCTCTTATTCTAATATTTAATTTAGACCACCCAATTTTAAGCTACCCTGTAATTCTAATTTTTAGAAAACAAGCGCAGGGGAGCCGCCTCAATGCAGATCTCTTTTTTATCTCTTTCACAAGACTACAATTTAAACTAATCCTGGATTGGGGCGCCAAAAATCTTGTCCAGTTTAATGTCTCCAAATTTCATTTATTTAAAAACACAGTCGTGTTTTTTTTTTGACCGCTATCGCGAGAAATGAAAAATAAGTCTGCCAATGCTCATCAGTTACATCTGAGCGGCCAAATTCTGCAGAACAATGAATCGTTTAATCTTGCAGGTGTTACTTTTTCAAGAGAATAACTTTAACTGGCACAAAGACATTACATCCATAGTTCTTTAGCAGGTTCGAAAAAGCTTATCGAATTCCTTTTTTCAAATTAGCCAGAAAGTATTGCCCTTCTTAGTGTCTTACTAATCTGTACATTCTGTTCTGTATCCCAGATCAGATGACCCTCTCTTGTTCTCATGTCTGGGGAATGGCGTCTCCTACAACACTTATAATGTCATTCTTGACTTTATTAAAGGAAGAGCTGTTCGTCTTATTAAACTGATCCCACACTTACAGAAAAGCTTCTTTAACGTTTAAACTAAACGCCCACCGACGAGCTGTGTTTTTTAGGTGATCTGTCTAATTGCTTTTTTATAGGTATTTTCACGGCTTAATTATCTTTTAATTAGCTACCGAAGAATTGGCCAGTTATTTTTCTCCTCTGGCAGCTCATTTATTTCAAAAAATATGAGAGCACCCACTGCTATATATCTCAAGTAGTAAATCTAACACCATGTTTTTCGTAATTTTTTGGGCATCCTTTAATTACATTCGAAGAAAACACCCTGTTAAGAGGAATATCGAACTTCCCACTTTGTTCCTTCCCTTCATCCTCTGGCAGAGTGTCCAGTGCCACTATCCTTTCACATTCCACTTAAGAGCTACCCGCAGAAGTTTCCAGACTATAACCGCTACCTGCAGAAGTTTCTTCCTCCAAATCTTTAAATATTTAAGTCTCGTGTAAATAAACTTCCCCTTATCACACTTTACAAACTCAAGGTATGTTAGCACTTAGGCCTCAGCCTTCGTGGACTGTACCAATATAAAAAAAAATGAATAGCAGCAATTTCAAAGAAACCTTTTTTTTGACAAAATATAGTAATAAATTGTTTTACTTTTCATTTTAGATACGTTATAATAAAATATTGGTACGGTCAAGAAAACGAAGATTTTCAACACTGGAATACCGTCTTGGGTCTCCAAGAACCACCAGCGAGAAACTGGAATGGTCCAGATAAAACTTACTTTACGTTTAGAGAATTTTTAATTTATTTGGACCAATATAGGCGAAATCAGCTCATTGAAAAAAATAAACCTAGATTGATCGAAAAAGTTGACAAGAAAACGAAGGAAGGAAAATATATTTCGGAGAAAAACTCGCCCAGAGTACCCACGATGGAAGAATTTATGTCTAAAAAGAAATCTGGTGGTCAGAAAAAAATTAACAAAGTGGTGTCCTAAATTTTTTGGGTGTTTTAGAGTACCAGTTTATGTTTTTGTATATTGTACTTTTTATGTATCCTTTCTTAAATAAATATTTATAATGGTACAAAAATGCAAATTTGCTAAATTATCTGGATCTGGTCGATCTTTGTTCTAGCAAAGAAAAAAAAAACATACAACCTTCTTACTATTAATAGTAGCTAGGTATATTACAATTTGAGACGGAAAATGTTTCACTGCTGGTCAAGGCGTTATGTAGTTTATCGAGACGCGTAGCGTCAAGATAAACTAAACCTCGAGATAGCAATGAAGTTTTTAAGTAAGCTGTGGTTTTTCGTCGAGATTTGTATACAATTTCATTTTCGACCCTTAATTCCTGAGGCAAGAACTCAAAGATTTTATTGTACGAATTCGTACATACAAAGAACTTTGATAGTGTAAAATTGACCTTAGAAAATCAGCTTTCACTTTTTTCTTTGTCAGTGTCATCACCAAAAAAAAAACAATTTTGGAAATAAAACAACGATCAGGAAAATGGGGATGAAATCGCATTTTCCTATGTAAAAATACAAAAATGTGATACTTTCAAGATTTTAAAAAGTCTGTAATCGCATATACAGTGTCAACTATTTCGCATCAAATGGGAAAATTTTTCCCCAATTAATTCGGGTAATTTTTTTGCCAAAAGTTATGTGCCAAAATACAGGTGCCACAAAAATGTGAACAAGATTTTCCGAAAAATTCTGAAAAAAACAAATTTTCTGTTTCGTCTTTATATTTTTCTGACGTTATTTAAAGAGATATGGAAAAGCAAAAGTGAACAGTCTAACTAATCCTAATATACGGTTAAAGATGAAAATAAATAAATATTTTGGATCCTCACCTTCGAGCATATACCTTCTAGAGGCAGCTTTGATGCTTGGCAGATCAAACAAACGTGCAAGAGAGAAAGATAAATCACAGTATAACCTTTCTCAGTTGCTCCAACGTGCTAATTGGTCGATGGGAGGGGTAAATACTCCGTTCTGCGTGCTGATTGCTCGGCAACTCTCCGTCTACTAATTAGCACGTTGCAGTAAGAGAGAAATGGTAATTGTCTAAAAAGTTTTTTGGGGCGCTGATTACGAATCTGAAAAAATATTTTTTCGGCAACGTTTCGTTTTCGAGATATTCATCATCGAAATTGAAAATCAAACTAACCTTATTTTCACTATATTTCCCCTTCTTTTTGTACACAATTCTTAGTTTTTACACTAAAATGACACACAATATTTTATAAACACCTTTTAAAACCTTGTACATTTATTTATTTTACATTTGCGGCCACGTTGAGGCTTGTAAAAGTGGAAGTTTGCAATCAAATAGAAAAAAGGGGTAAAATAAATATACTTAAAAACAAGTTTTAAAAAGGTGTTTGTGAAATATTGTGTGCCAATTTAGTTTAAAAATCAAGAATTCTGTGCTAAAAGAAGAAGAAATAGTGTAAATAAGGTTAGTTTGATTTTCAACTTTGATGATGAATATCTCGAAAACGAACGTTGCCCAAAAAATATTTTTTCAAACTGGCAACGCCCCAAAAAACCCCTGTATACCAAATTTGGTCAAAATCGGAAAGGAGGCAACTTTCGAGACAATTACCAGAGAAAGGTTATACTGTGATTCTGCTTTCTCTCTCGCACGTTTGGTCGCACTGCTAGGCGGCGAGGGTGCCTCTGGAAGTTATATGCTCAAAGGTTTACACTGGTTGGCAATGAAAATTGTGTATCTTTGGTTGCCTGACGACAGTAATACTCTGAAACTGTAAACATTCGGTTTATTACTTGATAGCGAACACCTTGATCTACGTATAGTCCCATCCTTCTCTTGCAAATGCAAAATTTAGTAGCTAATCTATTTTAACTGGTCTCAGAACTATAATTTAAAATGTGAACACTTATGAATCACCATTAAACAGGAGTTTGTTGACAAAGCGCAAACTCGAACTCCCACAAAAACAGATTAACAAGAACGGGTGCGGTATTGATAAAATCTAAAAAGGTGACAAATTTGTGTTTTAAATTGCTGTAAAGGCGACAATTTTGGTGAAAGGTAAAATACATTGTGTTTTTTTGTGTAAAGTATTCATGTGTTTATGCAGTTATCATATTTTCCTTAAAAACAAGGCAAGAGACAACATTGATTTTTCTCTGCTCCCAAAATGGACGTTCACTTATCTCTTTGTGCTTTTGATTATTCATATCACACCTTATCAGCCCGTGCATATTTGTTGTTTTTAGCATTTAAACGATACACAATTTAAAGCAGAGAATATTTTTATTATGTTGTTTAATACTTTCTGTGTCATACTTTATTATGGAAATAAGAACATTGGTAACAGTTTGTTTATGAATTGAAATAGGTACCTACTACATGGGAAATCTACCTGCTAGATGAATTGATCACCATTTCTAAGAAATTTTATTGTATTTTAGGTGTGACGAATTAGACACCATTTCATCATGAGTTACCAAAGCAGGACAAGTAAGTAATTATGTTTTTATAAAATCCCTTTTGGAATATTTTAACAAATTAGCAATATGTAGCTTTATATATAGTAAATAATAAGAGTATTTGGTAACTCTTTTTTTTAAGGTTAAATTACTTAGATCATAAAGCTAACAATTTTTATTGTATTAAAATATTGGTGTATAATTCTTTTTTTTTTAGAACAATATCCCAAAAACGGTTGCACTTCTATAAAAATAATTATTTTAAAAATAAAAACTAATATGCAGGTTAATTTATTGAAAAAAATAACTTGGTTTTCCATTTTTTTTAAGCCACTTAAAGTTTTTGGCAATAGGTATGGTTTACTAATTTTTACTAGCTTATCAGATGACTTTCCAGTTTCCTTTAATATACCCCTAACTATTATTTACACAAGTTATCCTTATATTGATATATTCACTTAATAAAAAAATCCCCATAAAGCATTATATTGCCTAACTACCTACCACTTACTACTATAGAAAATACCCTAAAAAATGGGAAGCAACTTTTTTGTGATTAATAGAAAAATAATCTTTATTACAGTAAAGATTGTTTATAACATACTAATATGGATCTGAAAATTGATACATTTTATTAGAACTTCTTTAAAATATAACACATTTAACATTTTTATGTTTATAAGTTCTTTACAAAAAGACAAATAAAATCAACTTAACAACAAAAAAACAATAACATACAACTGTGCTCATTGTAAGGATACCTGTGCATAATAGAAGAAACAAAATAAAAATACATATGCATTATATATACTACTTTGCAAAAAAAGTTTACTTTGTGGCATTCAATATATATATTATGATTTATATATCACTTCAAGCAAAATGATCATTATATTTTTTAGATGTGTAGATCATTCACATCAAAGCATCTGTTATATATATATATTATGCTTTTACTTTCAAAAAATCATAGTAGTTCCTTCTTCATCCTCTTCATCACTATGAGGCTGTTCAAAATGATCACTATGCGATATCCACTAATTTATATCACTTTCAGTAATTTCCTCATCTGTAGTGGCATATTTGTTGTCGCAGTAGGTAATCACTTTTATTCACATGATCAAAGCATACTGTATTTAAAAAAAAATCCATCCAAAGAAGACTGTGTGTGAATGTGAATGACTTATTAATGACTCCACCCTTTTCCATCTTGCCTACTAAAATGTATGTTTTAGGACTTTTTATGGTTTCTGCCATAATTGTCATTTATCCCTTCCTAATCAATGTACTCTATTTACATGCATCCCATAATAGAGGCAGCCTGCAACTGTTAAAACATTGCATTATAAGTTAAAACATCTCTTCCCTAACTAATTATTGAAATTTGGTGTTAATACATAGTTTATAAATAAAACCAAGAAATTTATTATAGAATCATGGTTTTAAGTATATTGTATTTTGAAAACATTGCAAAGTTAAAACACCCTTTTTAGTGCCTTATCAGGGCCCTGGCGATATTCCAATGGCAAACTCAAAAGAACAAAATGTCATGTCCTGGCAACAGAACAACTACTTGGGAGATTCTGGTATCCATTCTGGAGCCCAAACTCAGGTCCCATCTCTTAGTGGTAAAGAAGAAGAAGATATGGATTTATTTGATTTGGACCAGGTAATTTATTATTATTTTTTTTGTAAAGCCAAGATTTAAAAACAATAAATTTTTACCTTTTAATAATTTTAATATGTGTTTTTTACTTTTTTTTTGTATATAGGGGGGTTATCCAGGATTTACTCAGGATCAGGTGGACGATATGAACAACCAATTAAACCAGACCCGGTCTCACCGAGTCCGAGCCGCAATGTTTCCAGAAACATTGGAAGAAGGTAACTTAAAATTATTTTATTTTAAGATTAAAAAAATCTGCAGTTATGGTTACAAAATATCAAATAGAATAGAGTAGATATGTGAGATCAGTATTAATTGTTTATAATGTAGAAGCAATTTTAAATTAATTAATTAATTAAAAAAAATTAAGCAATTAATATTAATAATTTTTTTTTAACAGGAATTGAAATTCCTTCCACTCAATTTGACCAACAGCACCAGACAGCTGTCCAGCGTCTTGCTGAACCCAGCCAAATGTTAAAACATGCTGTAGTTAATCTTATTAACTACCAAGATGACGCTGAATTAGCTACCAGGGCAATTCCCGAATTGATTAAACTTTTAAACGACGAAGATCAAGTTGTTGTCTCTCAGGCTGCTATGATGGTACATCAGTTATCCAAGAAAGAAGCTTCAAGACATGCTATCATGAATAGTCCTCAGATGGTTGCTGCCTTAGTAAGGGCTATTTCCAACTCCAACGACCTGGAGACTACCAAAGGAGCTGTGGGTACCTTGCACAAGTTGTCACACCATCGACAAGGTCTTTTGGCCATCTTCAAAAGTGGGGGCATACCTGCTTTGGTCAAACTCCTAAGCTCTCCTGTTGAGAGTGTATTATTCTATGCTATCACCACTTTGCACAATCTGTTACTTCACCAAGATGGTTCCAAAATGGCGGTGCGTCTAGCTGGTGGACTTCAAAAGATGGTCGCTCTTTTACAAAGAAACAACACCAAGTTTTTGGCAATTGTGACTGATTGTCTACAGATTTTGGCTTATGGTAATCAAGAGAGTAAACTGATTATTTTGGCATCCCAAGGACCAATTGAGTTAGTTAGAATTATGAGATCTTATAATTACGAGAAGTTGCTGTGGACTACTTCAAGAGTTTTGAAGGTAGGAATTTGTATCAAAGTATTTATTCAATATATGTATGTATGTCCAGTAAAGCATGCACCATTTGAAAACTTTAATTATTTATTCTTTGGACAAATTTATAAAAATGATGAAAGTTGGTGCCTAAGATCTAAGATGAGCTAATTTTTGTCACTCACTTTAAAGATAAACATACCGAATGTTGTTTTAAAATAAGCGCCTGATATGTTTAGGGTAGATTCTATGCATTAAAATAAGATGGAAAGATCTTTTAATTATGACTTGAAATTGACATAAAGTCTAGTGTTCTTTCATGTTTAAAAAATAAATTAAAATTATAAATAATTTTTCTATTTTTTATTCATAAATAATGGGGCCTAATTATTTTAATAATTTCATGTTAACAGATTTGTTTGTATCTTATCAAATCAGTAGATTGGGATTTGTTTATAACCATCAACCCTGTATACAGTGGAAGTCTCTAACTTGGAAGAAATTCAATAAATCAAAAACAAGTTATTTTTTGGTAAAATGCTCAAAGCCATCAGTAAGTATGTTAAGTCGCTTTTTATAAAAAAAATATTTATACTGTCTGTCCCCAATATGAGATATGATGTTATCAATGATTTTTATAAATTGTGACCCAAGATTTTTACCAGTATTTTTAAAGCGCATATAAAGGTTTCATAACTGTACGATTTCAAATTTTTCTTTCGTGTCATTGGCGATATATTAAATTTAAAAAAAAAAAAATACTAAAAAAAAACCTATGACAAATTTGATAGCTGTGTTACAATCGTTTAGGATGCTGATATCAAAAAGTGACATAGGACCTTTTTCGTGTGACATTTTATGTTATAAAGGCTGACTTTTAACTATACGGGTTGTGTCAAAGAAATTTTGAAATTTTTTGTTGGACGTGCGGGATCGATATGCGAGGGTCGAATATTTCAATCTTTAGGCATGTATTGAAAAAACATTTTTTTTTTTTTTTTAATCTGGGCTGTTTGGCCTTACATACTATGTGTTTTGGCCACTGAAAAAACATTTAGGTAAATAAAATATGGTTAATTTTTTAAGCAAAATTTTGTTACTAATTATCTTGCTAACGATTTGAAAT
Organism: Listronotus oregonensis; assembly: GCA_019359885.1. Lineage (NCBI taxonomy): Eukaryota > Metazoa > Arthropoda > Insecta > Coleoptera > Curculionidae > Listronotus > Listronotus oregonensis. The sequence goes on from JAHBCN010000223.1 coordinate 304,373, forward strand.
TGGGCAGTCATCAGTGTCCCAACTGTATTTATACACTAAATATCTCTGCCCCTGTACATGATGCAAAGAAAAACTTAAAATAAAAAATGTATGTTTGGTAACACTAAGGACATTTGGGAATAGAAAGCAATACAAAAGCGGATGAGCTAGCACTACATGCCCTTGAAGTGACCAACATCACAGCACGAGGGCAAACCAGGGAATGGATCCGAAACAAACAAGAGGAATACTGGGGGAGCCTCAGTAGAATAAGAAATGGAAAAGGCTTCATAAGCGGCCCATCCAAAGATTGAAGGAAGAACTACTCAGACAAAGTAGGAACAACACACAAACTGCTAACAGTGCAAATGTGAAGCATTGAATCACAAAAGACAGGCATTATTTGGGCAACTGAAAATGAGTCCACAGGAATCTATCAACCAACCAGTCTCGGAGTTATACAGAATTGTAAAAGGAACAAGAATAATGGGAGGATTGGTATAAAAGATAATGGGAGATTAGGTACAAAAAGCCCAAGAGGCTGCTCTGCCTCCTGTAGTACATCTTGTTTCAAAAATAACTTGTTTTTGATGTCTTAAATTAATTCCAAGCTAGAGACCCACACTACATGTAATGTGTCTTAAAAAAAAATATATTAATTATTATTAGGTATTGTCAGTATGCTCCAGCAACAAACCTGCTATAGTTGAAGCTGGTGGAATGCAGGCTTTAGCTATGCATTTGGGTAATCCTAGTCAGCGTCTTGTTCAAAATTGTCTTTGGACTTTAAGGAATTTGTCTGACGCTGCCACCAAAGTTAATGGTCTGGATTCCCTTTTGTCTTCATTGGTGCAAGTATTGGCATCATCTGATGTGAATGTTGTCACATGTGCAGCAGGTAAATATACAAGATGTCTTAAAAAAGTACTTATAGTTCAAATCCAAAAGTATTATTGTTATTATTTTTATTTTTTAAAATAAATGTCTTAATATTTTTATTTACTTTAAACCTAAATAAACAGTGGTCCAAAGAATATAAGAATGTTTAACAACTTTTTTTGTTAATAGAAGCGCAAATGTATTTTTTTATTTAAAAATAATACCTATATGGAATATTCAAATGTTAAACTTCATATAATTCGGCATCTCAAAATAAAATTAATTTATGCTTGATTTATTCTTTATAGGTATCCTGTCAAATTTGACTTGCAATAATCAGTTTAACAAAGAAACGGTTTGTCAGTATGACGGTATATCAGCTTTGGTAAGGACCATTATGAACGCTGGCGATCGGGAAGAGATCACAGAGCCGGCAATTTGTGCTTTGAGACACTTGACTTCGAGACATGATAAGTCAGAGTTGGCTCAGAATCAAGTAAGGTAAGTAAAAGGGTATTGGACTGAATAGTTCAGAATTTTAGGTTTTTACTGTAAGTTATATGACATATAGTCAGAAATTTTGGTGGAATTTGATGTCTCTAAGATGTACAAAAAAAACTTAATTGTGGTTATGAATGTGAGATATTTTGTATAAGTATTGTCATAATACAAGAGTGCGTTACAGACTTATTAATATATAAAGCACATTTAGCTTGCTAGTTTTTAAAAGATTTTAGTTAGTGTTCTAAAATCATTTGCGTCTGCTTCCATTCGAAATGCTATTTTAACTTACGAAATTAGATTAAAAACATAGACATATACTAATAAAACACATGTTTTTTAGTATGTGCACCAAAATATAAAAGTGTTTTAATTTTCTACATAATAATAAAAACCTTTTAGTAAATACCAAAACACATTACAGAAAAATGTCACCTAGAGATGCCTCTATATAAAGTTACATATACACGATTGGCAAGTTAAAAGCTTGCATGCCAATTTTAATGCAATAGAGTAGGATACATATGGTATGGCACCAGATTAAAAAGAGAACGACAACAATTTACCCTGTACCACTTCCAGTACGACGACGGACAACGAGATTCGTTAGTATATTGTTGGCTGTGGCATGCCGGGGGATGCAATACAAGCATCCAGCTATTTTCTTCATTACTTAAGGTGATAGAAACATTGCATTATTCTGAGTGTATTACAATCGCTCCTTTATCGTCCGGGGTCCGGCTGATACTGCCGAGTGTCGATCGCCGAATCGCCCGAATGCCCTGCCCGAGGTATTCTCCTCTTTTTGTTGGGCCTGTAGAAAGGAATCGGCCACAGCACATTTTCTGTCTGTTTTCATTTTGCTCAAGCCTTTGCCTATTAAATTGACATCTCCTTTTATCGCACTGAAAATCTCTGCATGCAAGTAATTGGTTGGCCAGCCGTGTATATTAACTTACAAACACTTTCACAAAGAAAACCTTAGGGACCAGAAGGCAAATCAGTTACAATATTAATTCTCAATACATGACGGTATTTCTTTTTTTATTTTGATTTTGAATTATTTTAAGTCTAGTAGTTTAACATTAACATTAAATCTGGTATTTCATGCTTTGTTTTTTAAGAAATAAGTTTTTTCAATTTCCCCTTTTATGAGGACAGTCTCGTAATCTTAAAAAAATCGCACCTCAAGGTTTTAGATTATAAAAATCTTGGTTTTTTTCCATTCGGTCTCTCTGCCTGGCAGTGTGTCTGTCTGATGGTGTAGTTTTTAAACGGAATTAGATATTAACTTCAAAGTTGTGAAAAGGGGACTTGGGAAAAAAAATCAAATATAGGTTGTGTCATTTTTAAGGATTTGGGGATCAAAAAATTTAAAGGTCCCATTATAATTTTTTTATGTATCTATTTTTATTTAAAATGGGTAGGGGTAAATTTGTTTCATGCGAATTTAATGTTTTTTTCTACTTTTAAATTGTTTTGAATTAAATTTGAACTTGGTTTTGTATTACATTTTTAATATTTTTATAAAAAACTGGGAAAATGTTAAGATAAATACTTTCTTGGCAAAGCAAGCATTTTCATAAAATTTTTATAAAAACGTCAAACTGGCTTTACTAAATGCATCTATTTAGAACTGGGGTGATCCAGTAAAAACAGTTGTAAAATCTTATCTGTCTGTTTTTTTTATTAATTGAGCCATCGCTGGTTTTTGGTTGGTTGTATCTGAAGAAATTAACAAGTTTATTTAATCTATATTCTATTAGTAAGGTAATGGAAAAAAGTAAGGTCCAGATTAGAACTAATGCAATCAAGGGCACAATGATTATTTTTTCGTCATAACTTAAGTCAAATAAAGAGCCTTGTGGCGCTTTTTTTTAGATTCCCAGAGATACCAGTCCTAAATGCATCAATTGAAGATCTTGGTGCAAAACCGGGGTAAGTCAGTACATCGCACAGTGGGAATAGTGGGAAACGATTCGGGCCACGCCTCAATATTAATTAGATAGTAGTGATTTTTTTCTTATCTATCTTCAGCGTGGATAAAGTTTATATTGCTGATGCGATAATTGCTGCTGCTTGCTAACTTATTGACCTCAAAACCAGAGAAACTCGTTCTGCAATACTCGGTGACTAAAAGTGAAAAAAAAATTGACCCTGAGGTTAATAAATTAAAATAAACAATTACAAAAGTACAAGTCAGTCCTAAATCATCGATTCAAACTGGAAATGGAACCTCACATTCATTGACCATAACCTAGAACTATTATACAAAGTTTTTCTTCAAAAAAATGAATATTTTTTCTCAAAAACTGTGTTCTCTAGCATACACATTCTAATTATAGCACGTTCAATAACAAATTCCTTGGAGTTTATACTGAAAACATAAAATCTATCCTCAAAATCTTAAAACCTAACCTTACAAACATAACTCCCAAATAAAAGGCCTCTATTATGGATATCCCCCAAATCTCAAGTTTGAGATAAGATTCTCATAGTTTGATAGTTTGTGGTTAAGAAATATGTATCTAAAAAAATAACTCAAAGAATTATATTTTTAAACAGGAAGTCTCTATGATAGTCAATGAATTTAAGGCTATGTTTCGACTTTGAATTAATGCTCTAGGACTGTCCTGCATTTTAGTAAGTATTTCTTTCAATTTATCAACCTCAGGTAAACCATTTTTTTTACCTTTAGTCACCGAGTTGTGCAGAATGTGGATCTTTGTTGATTGCTTGTGGATAAATATAGCAATTATCTTATCAGGAGTACAAAATATAATTCCACAGAAGATGAATAAGAAAAAAACTTACCACTATCTTAAAATTGACGCCTGGTTTGAATTGTTTCCCATATTTCCCACTGTGTGTCGTCGAAATTTCAGAAAATCCGAGGTTGAGCTCAATTGTCAAATAATTTATCTGATAATTTAATGCATGTTTTTTTGCAAACCAGTTGATTTGTTCTTTGCACTAAATTTCAATGATTTTTTTTTAGATGTGAGATATACAAAGGCATACCATATTTCTTATTCAAAGTATTACACTTATTAGAATGATCCTAAAACTTCTTTTGCTCCGAAAATTAGTTATTCACAGCATCCTTTGTTTTTTCATTGAAAGAAAATTTTCGTAATTTTATATTTTTTAATTTAAGGAAACAAATTATAGTCTTAAGAAGCAAGGTCTGGCGAATAACGGGGTGGGATTTTCAAAACTCTTTTGGTCGATCTCTCCTTACTTATTATATTAAAACATCATTAATTAAACTATTTTTGTTTTAAATATTACACACTTTAATAAAAGCTAAAGTTAAGTCTCACATCTTCGGATATTTGTTTTTAAGAAATACCACCGTCTATATTTGACGTCACCATTATTTAAATTGTATGTGTTTAAAGTAAGTTGTAATACATGTACTCGCCAAAAATTCCCATTTTTATACTCTTCAAAATGGAACCGCTTCGGCCTTGGTCCCGGAGTATATAAGTGTGTGTGTGTGCACAGAAACTATTGACCTCTATGAACTGGCAGATCGCCTAAAACAAAATAAAGAAAGAAACCCAAAAAAAAAAAAATCTGAAAATTAAAATACTTTTCTACGGTTCGATGGCAAGTCTACTACCGTCTTCAAGAACAAAATTATTTTTAAAAAAATTACACTACGTCATATTTTCCTTCATTTTAAGTATAACTTTTTTGAATTATTTTTTTTTCTTAAAAATGGTATTTTGGGCTATATTATATTCTATTAAAAAAATGGAAACGAGGAATTGGGGATTAATTACTGTTAAAAATTTGGTTGCATACATGTTAATATGATCATTAAATGTATTCAGGATGAGTCTGTGCCCTATTTAAAAAAAGTTTCCATTGGGAAGGTATAGTCTGTCTCAAAGTATATAGTTATGGCTTTTGACGGACCATACCCCAATAAACCTTTAACGATTTTATTACCTATTGTTATTGGGTAAACCCATTTGTTCATAAGGGCAGGGGTGGGCCAGGTATTTCTTGAGTATTAACCATTAGGCATATAAATATTTTGGCTAATATTTTAGTGGCAGTGTTGAATAACCGTTTTTACTGTGCGTTTCGAAAAAGTTGTTTTACGAGAATACAACTATGTCGCGTCGAAATCATTTGTCATTAGGTGCAAAACAGGTTGTGAAAAATGTGTATGAAACTTTAATCAGTAGAGGTCTAATTAAACAAGAAGCTTTAAAAGAAACCTGTCTACTTACAAAAACTCCAATATCATCGATAAGGGATATTATTATTAGTGAAGAATTGAACAAAAGAAAAAAACGTAGTGATTTTCAATCTCACCATATAGACAATAGTGATCAGGACCTAATAAGAAGGAAAATATAATATTGTCTTTATGAAAGCGGAGTTATTCCTACCTTGGATAAACTGAAAAAGAAGCTAGACGAAGACGAAACCAATATAAATATTAGCCGTGCCACCCTCCATAGAGTTGTTTGTAAAATGGAATTTAAATACCGCAAAATAGAAAAAAGACAAGTAGTAATGGAATCGCACAGATTACGCACTTGGAAATTTAATTACCTTCAAGAACTTAAAAGATATAGGTTAGAAAACAGATCCATAATTTACCTTGATGAAACATGGTTCGATACACACGACACAGTATCCAAAGGATGGGTTGATTCCAGTCATAACCGTCAGACGAAAGCACCTTCAAATAAAGGAAAACGCATTACCATAATACACGCTGGTTCAGAAGACGGATTTGTCCCAAACTGCTTGCTGTTGTCTGCAAAGAATATTAAGGATTCTAGCTTGGATTATCATGAGGATACAAGTGCAGAACTTTTGAAAACTGGTTTCAAAATTATCTTTTAAAAAATATTCCAAACAACAGTGTTATTTTCATGGATAACGCAAGCTACCACAGCCGTCTGCTACACAAAGCACCAGCTTCATCAAGTTCAAAAACTGAAATCCAGGAATATTTGTTAGAAAATGATATTTATTTTGAATTCAGTTACAAAAAACGCATCTTTTGGAAGTCCTAAATTCATATGCAATTAAAAAACAATATGTATGTGATAATTTGGCTGAACAGGCTGGGCATACTATCTTACGGCTTCCTCCGTATCACTTTATGTTTAACCCCATAGAGCATTTGTGGAACCAAGTAAAATCAAAGATTAGAGCAGAAAATGTTACACCTGCTTTAAGTCCCAGTGTTATAAATTTGATAAAAAATGTAATTACTAACATACCAGTTGAGAGCTGGAAAAAACACTACAGCACATTATAAAAATTGAGGACTCTTACATTTCTATCCCAAACAACATAAATCCTATTGTAATTAATCTCAATGATGACTCTGATAGTGAAACCGAATTTGATTTAGATATTTAGATTAAAAATGTAATTATGTATAGATAATGCAGTTATAAATTTATTCAAACTTTGCATATATTTAATTTCTTAATGTAATTTTAAGATTATACTTACCTAAATAAACAATAAATTATAAATCTTTATATTATTAAAGTCCGTCCGTATAGTCCATAAATGAAGGCAAGAGCTAACACGGTATACTTTGAGACAGACTAAACTAAATTGATGGTTTAAAAAATATGTTTGCCGAAAGGTGCGTATTCATTATCAGCGGCTGCCGCGGTCGGCGGCTCTCGCCAAACTTCGACCGCGACAGTGCTTCTCCTTGCTGGTTTGGTATCCACTCTGCACGGCAACAAAACGCACACGCCACAGTTACGGCCGCGGATAATGAGTACGCACCTTAAGATAATTTTAATTAAGTTTTAAAAATAATTTTAGGCTTGTTGGTGGTATTCCAGTAATCGTTAGGTTATTAAACCCTCCCTCTCGCTGGCCTTTGGTTAAGGCCGTCATTGGCTTAATCAGAAATCTTGCTTTGTGTCAGGACAATTTCTTACCACTAAGAGAATCGTGTGCAATCAATTATTTAGTACAGTTATTGATGCGAGCTTATCAAGATACACAAAGGGTAAGTTCTAATTGACATAATAAAAACTCAGGCAACATGCTCTTATAAAAGATGATAAAAAAGTCATTACTTATGAATCATAATGTAAATTGTAAATGGTAAAATACTACTATTAGGTTGTATGATCAGAGCTTATATTGCCATATCTATTTGTGTGTTGTTTCTTTGTGAAAATTTGTAATTTTTGTTCATATCGAAGTAGATATTTATTTTTTTTATTTATTTACTTGCAGATGCTATACTATAAAATATTAATTTCTAAATGGTAAAACAATCATCATCATTCTCTCAGAATTCTAATTTATATAAAACTAGAACTTAACTTACCTAGAAAAATTGGTATCGATCCTTTTTTTGATAAAAAAAAAATCTTTTGAAACTTTGTGAGTGGATTCATTTTGATTTGGCATGTTTTAGACATTTCAATTTAACAATGTATAAAAAAATTACGAATAACCCTTTCTTTTGCACTTGAATTAAAAGATTTTTTTAATGCAAACATCGGAAAATATTTTGACTTACAAAAATATTGGTAAGTTGGTCATATTTGAAAAAAATTAAAAAATTCCAAAATAATTTTAATTTCACCTGCTATAGTCAAGCAGTAATAGCTGTATACCCCAATTCGATTTAGCTCAGATTTTTCGCGCTTATTTTTCATGTTAAAACATGATGTAAAAGAATTCACTTACAAAGTTTTAGAAGAGTATTTTTTGTGTCATTTTAAAGCTGATACCTATATTGGTAATTCTATTTAAGATATAAGATACTTTATTTAAATTAAAATTCTTAGAAAACAAACTATTAAAAAAAATACAATAGAACAATGGCAAAAAGTGCACTAAAAAATGCCAAATTAAAAAAGGATCAAATCTAGTTTGTTTAGTATTATTGATAAAAAGTCAAATTTGTTTTTTATAAATAAATTATTTTTAGCGTGCTAGCTTGGCAAGTGGAGGTAGTCAACAACCAGGGACTTATGCAGATGGTGTGCGTATGGAGGAAATTATTGAAGGTAGATATATATTCTTAAAAACAATATTTTTTCTTATGCAAAATGCCAATGTTACTTGCTTAAAAAATGCAGTTTCCTCCATTGGTGAATTAATACTTTCTTTAAGCATATATAAAAATGTGTACAACATTTTTTACCTAGAATGATTTTTTTCTATTTCTGTAGTTACAAGGTAATAAAAAAATTCTACCCCCGAAAATGGGTGGCAACCACCTCTAAGATAAAAGCGCCCCTCAGGATGATATAGAATTTGATCCTTGGGCTATTCCCTACCTTCTTTAATAAGAACCTTCTTCTGACAATAACAAGCACAACAACAAAAAAAATAGCGTAAAGTCTAGCCGTTTACGCGTGATGCTGGAACAAAGGAATTCATTTTTATATATGACGAATGCGCCAGATTATTAGCCTAAGTAGTGCCATCTTTCTGTAAATTTTAAAAATGTATCTCCGGAATATATATTTATTTATTTATTCACAGTAAAGTACACTACAGGGATAAATCCCTAAATGGTACAAAAATTAATATAAAAAGGAAATAACATACAAAACATAAAAAAACTTAAAAATACAGACAAAATAAAAAAGCTTACAATACTTGTAACTGCACTACATACAATATATACATATGTATATATAGGAAACTATCATTTAGCAAATAGTTTGTCCACATATTGTTAGATGGCACACATTTTCTTAAAGATTATATTTTGGACTCTTTCTCATAGAGGACGCTAAAGTAAAAATATTGTTTTCTTAAAATTGCTACCTTTTTGCACAACTTTCTTAATTTTTTTTCTATAATAAGAACCTTCTGACAATAACAAAGACAACAAAAAAAGAATTATCTAATTTGGTAGAGTCGTTCTGAAGTTATGCGCGTACGTACATTTCGGCGATTTATATTTATTTATATAGATAGATTGTCGTTAAGTTTTCTTAAATTTAATAATTTTCCGCACAACTTTCTTAGTTCTTTCTTTAATAAGTAACTTCGTCTGACAATATAAAATACAACAAAAAAATAATTATGTAATTTAGTGCAGCCTTTCTGAAGTTATACGTGTACATACATTTCGGCGATTCATTTTTATTTATATAGATTGACAGAAGATAGATGTTAAAATTGTTGTATGATGCTTGTTTCTTGCAAATTGTTCTAAAAATAAAAATCCTTCAAGAACAAATAACTTATCACTTTTTATATTTAGGTACTGTTGGAGCACTACACATCCTCGCCCGCGAATTTTACAACAGGGAACAAATTCGACAACAAGGTGTAATTCCCATTTTTGTACAATTACTCTTTAACGACATCGAGAACATTCAACGCGTTGCTGCGGGTGTCCTCTGTGAACTAGCTGCGGACAAGGAAGGAGCCGATTTGATTGAACAAGAGGGCGCAACTGCGCCGTTGACTGAGTTGCTGCATTCAAGGAATGAAGGTAGGAAACTGCAGTTTTTGAAATATACTAGATGTTTTAACATATCGTGTTCTTTGGTTAAAAATGAAATAAACCCAAGAATTATATTTTTGACTATATTTACAGGCGTGGCAACATATGCTGCAGCAGTATTGTTCCGAATGTCTGAAGATAAACCACAAGATTACAAAAAAAGACTCTCCATGGAGCTGTCGAGCTCGTTGTTTAGAGAGGAGCTTTGGAATCCTGATCTAGGCATGGGCGCCGATTTTCAGGTAATTTGAATGCTGTACAGTAATTTGTAGAGATATCGAAGAAATGATAATTTTCTAAAAATTCTTGTGATTGGACTGATGGTATTATAATTTTTATTCCAAGTAGTTTTAGTACATAGTTACGGAAGGAAATAACTCTATTATTATAAAGAATAAACATTTTTTTCAGATGTACGAATAGTACAAAAATATAGAGTGCAGACCATAAACCTTTAGAATACTATATTCTGAAAATTATTCTCTTTATATAGGGAGATCCAAAAAGTTACGACAATTTAGTTCATTATTTTAAATGGGATAATTTTATTATTATATTTGGGAATGTAAAACAGTATTTGTTTCTTTTTGTTTTAACAGCTAATAGATGTTGGAAAATGTTTTTTTTTAATATAGAATGTTTTCTGAAAATGCCCGTTTAAAAGGTGGGTTTATACCACACATTATGGTGACTTTTTTTGCAACAATTTTTTTTCGGCCCCATCGTGAAATTTTGTTGGAAATACCCCCAAAAAATTCCAGAAAGTTTCAGCCCTTAATATTATATTATTATTATACTCGCCCAAAGCGGATGAAGATATTCCATTTAAAAAACACGTAAACTTTTATCCTTTTTTTTTAATTTCTATAACTCAGCAGCATTTATGTTATCGTCTCGCCCAAAGACGGGGTTTTTTGAGATTTAAATGCTCTACAAAAGTGTCCATTGCAGCAAAGTCGCAACTCACACCGGCGAGGTAGTACGGGTCACTAAACTTAATTTTTTCATATAATTCTCGTTTTTCTGTCATTTTCATAAATGACAAGAGCTACACAAAAGATGAATGACAAAGTTGTTAAAAATTTAATTTCCTACAAAAAAGGTCCTAATAATCGAATTTCTAAGACCAACCACAGTTCTCGAGATATTTGGTCTTTAATTATTTTTTTCTATGAAATTTTTACAAGTTATAATTTGTAATAGTAAAATTAATTAAAGGCCAAATATCTCAAGAACTGTTGATCTTCGAGATTCGATTATTAGGACATTTTTTGTAGGAAATTAAATTTTCAGCAACTTTGTCATATATCTTTTTTGTATAGCTCTTGTCATTTATGAGAAAATGACAGAAAAACGAGAATTTAATGAAAAAATAGGTATAGTGACCCGTACTACCTCGACGGTGTAAGTTGCGACTTTGTCGCAGTGGACACTTTGTAGAGCATTCAATTCTCAAAAAATCCCGTCTTTGGGCGAGACGATAACATAAATGCTGCTGAGTTATAGAAATTAAAAAAAAAGGATTAAAGTTTACGTGTTTGGGCGAGTACTTAATATTACAAGGGCTAAAACTTTCAGATAATTTTTCGGGGGTATTTCCAATTAAATTTCACGATGGGACCGAAAAAAAATGGTCGCAAAAAAAATCACCCTAACCAGACATATGCCCAATAATAATTTTAAAATAAAAAATTCCTTAAAAAAAAGGGGACAACAAAATATTTACATTTAATAGTTATTATTTTTGTCCATTAAATTTGCTTTAATAGCTTAGTGTAATCGTTTTGCATTGTGAAAATTTATTTTATTATTCATTTTTTATTTTTTTTACAGCGAGGACAATGTATTTTATTTACTATTTTTAGATGCTTAATATTATATTTTGAGCTTGTGATATTTAAGTTTTTTTTGCATTAGAATTTTGGTTTATTTAATTATTCTAGGATATTTTGAGTCCTGAGCAAGCCTATGATAATATGTATGCCCAAGGTCCCCCCAGTGTACACAGTAGTCATGCTGGCAGGCCTTATCAACAAGGTAATTAAAAAAGCGAATTTTTAACCTAGGGTACAACTAACTGTATACATCAATATACATGGTGTTATGGAAATGGTTTAATATATTTAAATAAGTAAATCCTTGAATGAGGACAAAATGTAGAAAAAAATTCGGAAATAGCGCTTTTTAATAACTAGCGAGGAAATTCGTTCTCTAGTCCCTTTTACAATTTTAATTTATGTAGTTAACAAAGTAACCTTCATTTAAGAAAGAAGTAGTGTCAAAAATTTTATGTTTTTTACTAAATAACATATTTATTAATTAAACATACGGGTTGCCTAATTTTTTCAATGAAGTAAACTTTAACGAATTACGAGTATATCGCGATAAGGCTGTCTCTAGGTAGGTATATGCTCGAAGATACTGACAGCCCAATTTCACTTGACAGAGGAACTTGGGGATAAATTTGGCAACTCAGGTTAGTATGTGACGCCCTCAATGTAACCAACTTTTGAAAATTTCCCGATTCGTGGGAGTTTTCGAGGTTCAAAGGAATAGGGAATTTTTGTAATTAAACTGGACATTTGTGGGAAATTTTGTATTTTTTTAACTTTTTTTAATGTTGCTTATTTATGTGCAAAAGGTGCCGCTTGGATGTAATGACTGGGCAGATCAAACTCTGTCCAGCTCTAAGCGACAGTGCGTACGCATTGAATCGGATGTAGACCTAGGTAATTGTTTGGAATCGCGGCCCTATCTATTTTTGGCCATAAAAAATCAAAAATAGAGGTATCGACAAGTTTTTTTTTTAATATTCTACTTCTCGGCGCATTAAAGAAGAAAACTGGATAAATAACCAATAATTTGATTTTTTCAGAGTAAATTTAATTTAAAGGCTTAAAATTTCAAAAATCTAGAATTTTTTATAAAATATTTTTGTCTCGAAAACTTCTATTTTTTTTTTCTTAATGTTTATTGAAAATAGAACAGGTTATTATTTTTTTTTAATATTCATTTTTCAATTATTTATAATTTTTTTGAAATTTGCTAAATTTACAAATTATTTTTTTTTAAGTTGTCACATATTTCTATTTTTAAGGTTCATCAAAAATAGAAGTATATAAAAAGGAAAAATGTATTAATTTTTCGATTAATTTTGTTTTTAATTCAGATATTTTGATTTTTTTTATTATTTGTCTTTACATTTAGAATATGAAATAAATTACTAGAAATTGCTAAACCCATTTTTGCATTTTATTGACGAAAAACTTGAAAAATACCCATTTTTTATCTTTCAATTAAAAATTAACACCAAAAAAAATTTTAGGATTTTTTTCGGTGGTTTTTTTAATAGAAGAAAATGAAAAAAAAAACATGTCAATATCTTTATTTTTTGATTTTTATAGCCAAAAATAGGTGGGGCCGCGATTTTAAACAATTACCTAAACCTGATTAGCTAATCTCCCAGAATGGAAAATAATTATCTTTTTTGATAAATAATAAAAACAAATTGGCTTAATTTAGAGAAAAGAAAATGTAGCTAGTGTCTTTACGCCACCCCTGAAGCTAATCATTTAATTAAATTAAACCATTCCTATAATACCTGTATATGTACATGAACTGTCTTTTTAAAAGGATTCTACAAACATTTAAGTTACCTGATGTTTATAAACGGACCACTCAAATAATAGACCCTTCTACTACTAATATGTAATTAGAATATAAAAAATATATTGAGATATTGATTCACCGCCACAAAACCGTCCTATTCCATTTTTTCGTAATTTTTTTAGACCGTCAGCCCACGGATGATGTTTTAAATAGTAAATATTAACTATAGTCTGATCATTTTTTGTTAGTTTATACAGGTTGACTGCTGTTACTTAAATATAAAATAGATCTAGGAAGTTTTAAAAAAGTAGTCTTGCTTGGAACAATTGAACCCTGTATGTCATTTAATCCAGAGGAAATTTTATGAAAATAATTTACCAGGGATTTAAGAATCAAATAATACCTCAGTATTTATATATATCAACAACATTGAAGTTCATATAGTCACTTGGATATAGAAATACAATAAATAATATAACAGTTGACATAAAATCAAAATTGAAAAAATTACTTTTATTTTATTTCAGCATTTCAGGTATATAGTTTTACCCTTCCTTAAATAGAAAACTTTCTAAAGCAAATCAATAAATAACACATAACATAAGCACATAAAATGGCTATTTCACATTTGACAAGGAAAGCCATATAACCGCAAAAAACTAAATGTTTTTTCAAAATTGTTGGTAAAAATTTGTAAATATGTCACCACAAAACTATAAATTATATCCTGATTTTAAAGAAAAAGATTAACCAGATTAAAATGATTTCATTGTTAAAAAAATCTAACGTTGTAGAGATCGAACGCTGTTAGAACAACACCGATACGTCACGGTCTCATATGGCAAACTGATATAAGACCGTGCATGACGTATCGGTGTTGTTCTAACAGCGTTCGATCTCTACAAACGAAACGGGGGTGGGCGTGTAATAACTTTCCATTTAGGCGAATATAATTTCTGTGAGCCGACTTCATTAACGGATTTGTCATTGAAAATCAATTATTTACAGCGGTTAATTACGTAAAATTTTTTGTATTTCGCTTAAGTTTCATTGCTGTTTGTCACTTACTGACGTTATCCAAATATTTTTTAAATAAAATATATGAACCGCAAAATTTTCTTATAAACAGCAGATGTCCGACTGTATATTCCCAATCGATACAAAAAATGCTCGCCTAAAAATAAAAATTAAAGGGTTCGAGAGGTTTTTCCGAATTCTAACGAAATGACTTTAGATTCTAATCGTATACTACTTACTATTGCATCAAGACAAGATACTAGAATCTTTTTAAAAAGCATGATAAAAGTACCTATACATATTTAGCAACTTCTAATACTTTTCCAGGGCTCTAACAGGCATCTAACAGCTTTAAAAATAAGGTGATGGTTGTGTGAATGCAATTTTTAAGTTCTGCATGGCTTTGTAGAGTAGACTGTTTATTTTGTGCCCAGAAAATATTTGTTGTATTTTATCTGCATGGTATTTATTTATTTTTATTTTAATAACATAATTATATAAAAATTAAGTGTTATAAGCTTATACATTGGGTAGACAAACAATGTTTAAAGCTTACAGCATATTTTAGTTTTGATTTGATTTTAGAGTAATATTTTGTCTGAAAAGGACAATTTAGACTATAGAACTATGATGCAGCAATGCATAATATATTATATTAATTAGTTTATTTTAATCGGATAAAAAATAAAACATAATTCACTCACCAAAGTGTGGTGAAGGTCTGTTCACTTCTGTGGCTGGCAGGTGGTCTACTGATTTCTTGCGGACGCTGTTTCACGAGAAACCCGTTAGTTACCCGTCCCCCACGGAATTAAATTCTGAAGATGCAACTATCGAATCACCTAATAATTGGACTCCTTCTTTACAGATAGATAATACTCACGTCTAATCTTTATAAAAAATACGGATAATTATATTTTACACTACATTAACCCTAGTAAGGAGTTTGCAAATGATTTCTACAAAGTAAACTCAGGAATCTCGGTCAGAAAATTCCAGTCAATATATTTCGATCATTAATATCCCATGTCAAAATATCTCATACAAAAAAACTCCATGACAAAAACATCCTATAAAAAAATATCCCATAAAAAAATCCTATCGCAAAAACTTACAAAAATATCCTTATCTTTCCCATTATGTGTAACCAAAACTAGCCACAACTAACCATTATCTTCCATATTGCTAGTACAAACACGTGCTCTGCATTTCTTTGTATTGTAATTAACACATTGCCATCAAAACTAACTACAACTATTATCCTTTTAAAATTGCTCCACAATATTAAGAATTTTTTTGTGCCAAATCAAGAAAGGATAATAATCATAAATGCTTAATCTCATTTAAGCATCTGAAGTTTTAAAATATTTCAAAAGTATAATATACAGTTTAAATAACCACAACTAACCATAATCTTCCATATTGCTAGTACAAACACGTGCTCTGCAATGGTCAGTTGTGGTTACTTTTGATGACAATATATTAATTACAATACAAAGAATTGCAGAGCACATGTTTGTACTAGCAATATGAAAGATGATGGTTAGGTGTGGTTACACATGATTGGAAAGATGAGGATATTTTTGTATTAGTAAGTTTTTGCCATATGATTTTTTATGGGATATTTTTATAGGATGTTTTTGTCATGGAATTTTGTTGTATGGGATATTTTGGCATGGGTTATTAATGGTCGGGATATATTGACTGGGATTTTCTGACCGGGGATTTTCTGATCGGCCACCTAAAATTAGCAATAATGCATTCATTGAAAAATTTCGAGTCACGTTTTCTTTTTATTGCACTTTAACTATTTTCTGTGATTCATATAGATTTCGTCATAAGCTTCCACCATGTCATAGTTATTTAGGTTAGCCATGCTTAACGTTAATTATAATACGTATTATCCAAAATGCTAACCCCATTTCCTATTTTTATCTCTTTTTCTCCTGTGAGCATTGTTGAGTTATGCTGCTAAGTCGATAAAATAAATTGAGAACAGGAAGCTTATGAATATTGTACTAAACGAGGGTTTTATATATTCAAGTTACAAAAAGTTACTTTAAAAAACATCTAAAATTATTATTTTTCATTCCTAACTTTCCAAGATGAAATTATTCTTACCTCTAAAGAAAAAACCGACCATTTTCCTAAACAATTTGATGCCAGTTCTACTTTTGATCCTTCTTCAGATGCCTCAGCAATCGTCTTAAGATTATATGCTGCTAAGCTTACTATCTATCCTAACTCGCCCCTTTAGGATTTCCTATGACCAAGGAAATTTTCCGAACAGTTAGAAGACCGCACGTGTGTAACATATTCCCTAGAAAGAATCCAAAACTCTCTATTTCAGTTATAATTCTGTTTGTTTTCCAAGTTGTTTGCAAGATTATGAAAGAATTTATCAACTCCCCATTAATGTTTTCAGTCTCGTTGTGAAGTTTCTGCCCTAAATGATTAAAGTTTAAGGTGCCTTAGACTTGGGTCTAAAGATTTGTTAAACTGTTTTTGAGATTTAAGGGTACCCCTTAAATATTTCACCAGACAGATTCGGAAATGCGATTATGTAGAGAGGGCATTAAACAATGGTGATTGAATAACACTAAAATCTTGGACTACCATTGTCTTTATTCGTTAATTGGTACATAACGGTTGTGTTAATGATGTTAAAGTTTTTCTTGTTTCATCGGTCAGAAAGTTTTTGTATTTCCTTCAGGTCCTGTAAATGTTCTAATCAAACGAAATAATAGACATATACAAACCTCGGTATACAAAAAACCTACTCACATTATACAACAGAATTCTAATCACTCTAACGAAACGAAACAGAGGGTCATACGGACTCTATATAATCGTGCAGTGACCTTATATACCAGTGAGGAATCGCTGCAAGAGGAAATAAGTAACATAATTAGTGATCTTGAGCAGAACGGATACAGTAAGAGACTGGTAAAGGAAACAATCGAAAAATATTTAAATAGGACAAAAAACTCTAACTTGAAGGAGACTCTACATGACCAAATATTTATGACAATTCCATATATTAAGGGAACTTCGGAAAAGGTCCGCAGAATCGCGAATAAGTGTAATATTAAAACGGCATTTAAATCCCAAACTACTCTAAAAAGTATTCTTACAAAGGCGAGACCAGACAACAGTGTTTAAAATAATGATTTTGTATCTACCAAATTCCATGTGAATGTGGTGAAGTATACATCGGGAAATAGAATAGACCACTCGAAGTTAGAGTAAAAGAACACAAAAAACATACGAAACTAGGTGAAACGTCGAAGTCAGGGATTGCCGAACACGCTTGGTCAAAAATACAATGGTCGGAACAAAAACCGCATACAATGGTCGGAAGCAGTAATAACTGTAAAACTATTCATGAGAAACGAGAAAAGTGCCCACTGGTTATAACTTAAAACCAAAACAAGCTATTTCCAATATGTCAAATTTAAAGAAGCTGTAATAACTGTAAACAATCAAAATGTACAGGGTGTCTCAAAAGGTTAGAAATATGTTGTAAATAAGCCGCACGCCACTGAGTGGATTTAATTGGTGGGGGAACATTGCGCTGGAGAGTTAAGTATTGGGAAATTTAGTAGCCATGCCAAATTTTACGGAAGAGCAACGTGCGTTTTGTGTGCGAGCGTATTATCAAACCGGTAATTCGTTGATATCTGCGCGCCGTCGCTATCGAAATCGTTATGGTTTACATGACATTTACCAAGCGCCACGTGCGTGTACCATTTTGCGGTGGGTAAGGACGCTGGAGACTACTGGTGCCACTAAAGTAGTTTCACACACGTGTCGTACGAGAACTGCTAGGACCCCAGAAAACATCGAGCGTGTCCGTCAATCTGTACGACAAAATGCGAAAATCAGTGTGCGCAAACGAGCTGCACCATTACGACTTCATCGATCAACGGTGCACCGGATTCTTAGGAAGGATTTAAATCTAAAAGCCTATAAAATTCAATTAGGTCAAGAATTAAAAGCTATTGATTTTGTCTCGCGGTTAAACTTCGTTAACGAGATGTTGCAGAGGTTTGAAAATTTCGACCACATTTTCTCTTATGCGAGAGGCAGAGCAGTAACTGTAAATTGCTATGGTACAGCAGTTTTTGGGGCCAGAACTTCGTCAACAACCAGATTACAACGATGACAGCTGGTTTTAACAGGATGGAACAACTTGCCATACAACGAATGCTTCAATTGCCGCGGTTCGCGAGCTCTTTCCCGGACGTGTAATTTCTAGACGGGGTGATATCAATTGGCCCCCACGGAGCCCAGATTTATCTCGTCCAGACTTTTTCTTATGGGGCTATCTCAAGAAAAGGTATACCAGAATGCCCCAGCGAATATCGAGCAGTTGAAGAGGAATATCGAGGAAGACGTTGCCCTCCTAACCCCAGATCTACTCCGTCGAGTATTCACCCATGTGCGCACAGTTTTTGAAGAGTGCGAGCGACTCAACGGACGACATCTGATAAATGTCATTTTAAAAAAATAATTTCGCGAATGTCTCCTTTTATTTGATATGAATAAATAAGTTGTGAGTAAAGTGAATTGGATGTTATTACATTTTCAAATATTTCGGACCTTTTGAGACACCCTGTATTTAGCAAGCCTTGTATCGATATTTGGAATATCTGGCAGCAGTTGCACAACCGTAAAAAGTCGGTCAAGCTTGGGTGAACAAGGGATAGTATATAAGTCGTAGCTTTTAAGAATAGTTTTTATTTATCACTTAAAAACGATTGGACATACATCACTAACCGAAACGTTGTGTAACAATTAACAAATAAAGACAATGGAAGCCCAAGATTTTAGTGTTATTGAAACCATAACATTGTCTAACACTTTCAATTTAATGGTGATTGAGTTGTGTACACTAACAATTAGATCCTTAAAAACTGATATCAGCATAAAGAATTTTTTGTTTAGGCTATGACACGATACCCCTAGACATGCAAGGCATGGAGATTGGTTCAGGGGGTAATGGCTCCACCTATGGTGCCCTAGACGCCATGGATGTCACCGGTCCCGACGCCGATCTTAATTTCGACGCCATAGATCAGCTGCCAACCCCTCCACAAGATAACAACCAGGTAGCAGCTTGGTACGATACCGATCTGTAGGTTTCCAGGAAAAATATAACCTAATTTTGTTTTGATACCGCATTTCGGATGGCATCGGGCTTGTTTTGGTTCAAAAGAGAAACGATTCGGAATCATCCGAGAAGTGCTTATAAAACAGCAGTCTTTAAATGATTCAGAGTCCGTTATAACTTAAAACCAAAACAAGGCTATTTGCAATATGTCCTTTATTATTTTGCCTTAAGATTTTTAAAAACAAAACCGACCATACATAGGTTATTTTCCTGAAAGCTTAGACTAGGTAAGCCCATATAAAATTATGCGTTATTTAATTAAAATTTAAGTTGTATTAAAAGAAATAAAATCCCACAAAAATACGCATTGACATTATTTAAAAGTTTTAAAGGGTGTTTCTGAAATCACGCAACACCCAGGACTGATTAAACTAGTAAGTTAAGAACTGAAGAGTTATAACGGTGCCATTTACCGTAGTAAGTAATCATGACATTTTTTCATCTAAAATGACGCAAAAACTTTTTGTTGCCACTTTTTAAATTTGCACAAGCATCTTTATACATATTCCTTTTGGGCTTGCCTTTTTTAGATCGATTTAGTAAGTTTTAATATTTATATTTTAATATAGCAGTTATATTCGTCTAGATATAAGGCCATTCTTCAGATTTTTTTTGTCGTAAAATATTTTATTTGTATTAAGTTCAAATTATCAATTAATAGTCCGGTTCCAGTCGTGATATGAAATACATTATTTATTATTTTGTGTTAAATATATTGGATACCGATGATGGCATCATTCAATGGCAGTTAGTGTGCACTAAATGTATTTCTATCCTTTATAAGCTACATACAAAAAAGAGATACAAATACATTTATCACTCGTTTGTTTTAACCATGCAAAATGCTAACACCGCCCCTCCGCTATGTATTTCATGTTGTGGCTGCTGTATTATCAATAAAAGTAAAATTCAGGATACTGTTTTCTTCTAAAATTGTAATTTAAATATATTAATATTTTTAATATGTTATATTTTGTATCTAGAGGAAAAAATGAAATATTCTTGAACGATATTGAATGGAATTCAGGATACCGATGAGTAAGTCTTCATAGGTCATACTATTTTTCCGCCAGTCGTACATAAATTTAAACAAAAAAACTATATTTAATAATAAAAAAAAACACATTACAGGTGAAAATAAAAAACTACATTAAAAATATTAATTTATTTAATAAAAATTTAATTTTCCCCATCTTTTTATACATAACAATAATTTTGCCATATTCCATATTATATAGTTTTTTGTATTTAAAAATTACATACATATTAAGTTATTCTTTAATTTAATGAAAAATAGTGTAATTTTTAAGGGAGAGACAGTATTCTTTTTTTTAATGTCAAATGTGTGCAACTGGGAAGCAATTATAAATTTTTTTATATTATTATTAATTTGGTTATTATGATTGTTTAATTATTTTGTCGCCCAGTGCTTCTTAATTGAACCAATATTTATAAAACACAAAAACTTTAAGTAGTTTTTATTTAAAAATTTCCTTGAAACTTTTTATTCATTAGGTTATATTTTTGAAGTTTTTAGAAGTTCGAATAAGTATTTCGTGTATTTTTGGGAGTTAATCACTATTTTTAAAAATTTTCAATTAATTAATTAAATTTTATAAAGGCATATTAATTATTAATTTATAAATAGTTTATTGTTTGGTTAAACAGAAATAGTGGTTAGGTCAAAAAATCCACTACCATTACATACACAGTACATAAAAATAATTTTTATGTACTTTTTTTTAATAAATTGTTTTACTTATTAACGGGCTTCTAAACATTTCTTAATATTTTTAGCTGACCATTATACAAGCAGCTAATAATGATGCAATTAATAAGTTAGTGATCTTATGTAGTAGAAAATATATTTTTACGTTATTATCATTTACGTTTAAATTTTTATATTATACTTAAATGTTTTTCGACTAGCATACCTTTAATCATATAAGGCAGTATTTATAAAGTTTTTGATGGAACAAACTTATCGAGCTTAGTAATTTTAAGCCTATTTGACTTTTTGTTTATTGTGTTTTTTATTAAAAATATGATGGCAATTATATCGACTTTTTTAGATTTATTAATTTTAACCTCCTTTTACGGGATATTATGTCGCACAATTTCTTGTTTCTTTCTAAATGTCTCTATTTAAAATTAAAAAAAGTATTCTTAAAACAGGGTAGATTTGAATTATTATCAGAAGACTTCTGAATAAGTAAGTAACTAATCGATTTATGCATGATGTAATTTCTAGAATGAATTACAATAAATTTCTTGATAATTGTCAAATTTTGTTTTATTTTTTAATCCCATCTTTTTATCGAAGCGGCTTCATCGTTAGCATACAAGAATTATGATATAACCTATACTTCAAGTCCAAAATTTCTGTCAATGACGCATCCCTCGCCTTTAGAGTGCCCCGGGTTGTGTGGGGTCAAAAGCCCTGAGATCATCAGCTTGTAGAATCCAATAACTATTTCGGGTCTTTTGAGTTCCATATTTAGGATTTCCATATCGAGGATATTTTTGATCAAAACATTTATAAGCCGAAGTTTTTAAGAAAGGTTCGGTGATACCTTATAAAAATGTCATAAAGAAAACTATTACAACTTGGCAACAGGTCAACATTTTTAGAATTTCGAGTTGAATTCGGACGTAAACGTTTCACCTACTTTTTATTAAAAAATAAGGTTTTTTCCGTACTTTTGGAGTGATTTTTTTTTTAATATTAAAATAAGTGTGAGTTTCTGAAATACGTTTTCGTGCAAATGATAGAATTTAAAAAGAAATATTTTTGTAAAAATGAAATTAAACAATTCAATTAATATTCTTTTGAAATACTATAAGAGGCGGCCAAAAAAACAGCTTCTGATTCATGTTTAACAATCGGAAAGTAGAGAGTGTGCAAAAAATAGCGAGAAAAATTGCATTTTCCAGTATCCGAATAATTACTAATATTGTTTATTTGCCTTTTAAAACTCTGGATCAATCGCACAGCGCAAAAACTTTTGTTAAAGTTGCACATTTCTCTGCAGTATCCAGTGTAGTTAGTTCTAGATTCGTTCTCGAATCCCATGGTAAACATTTTTAACCATTATTCCTTCTTTTAACGTTAACTGAGTTTTTTTTGTAGGCGGATAACTAGTTAAAGGTTAGTAAGCTAATATTCATAGTTTACTGAATTAAAAGCACTTACAACACAAAATCTTTATATAACAATTATATACACTAAGTAAGATAAATTATACATATATTCTATAATAAAACAATATTTATATACTACTATTACTAGACATTTATAATATTTAGAAAATATCCTTTATTACAATTAAAATTTAAACTTACAAAATCTGTTCATAATCACTAATAACTAAATAAAATCATTGAACAGCGCCGTAAAACTCTGTCGATACGCCTATTTTCAAGTCTCTTTAAGTTGTAAACTAAGGAATGTGTGTTGCCACTTTTATTGTCTTTTTGATAACAATGATTTTAATACATATTGGCGTGTTATTTTAGGTGCGATCGTTAAGCTAGTAACTTATTTTCGCGAATTATGACAACGTGGCGATGAAACTTTTGGCCGAGTTCACTGTTATTTGAGCGGAAAAGTATATCATAGGCTTAAAAAATCATTTATAGTGTTAGATGTTTATTCAGCCGCTTCGTCGCTTGGGGTGGTTTTTGGTATTAAATGAGTCACTGACAGAAATTTTGGATCTTTAGGCATACATAATAGGTTCATATTTTTTTTTTCAATTTTTGGAAGACTTCCCTTTTGCCTAATATTAAATGTTTGTAAATTCATCAACTGTGTTTTGGACAGCTATAGTGCTAGAGTGCTACTTACTTTGACAGATTTAAATTTCTAGACCCCTTCCTTTTTTTAGTATTTTAAAAGTGTTCAAGTTTTATAATAACTGTCCAATAATTTCAATTTTTTTGTGTCGTTTGCAAGACATAAAAGAAGAACATTTTTTTCTTAGTCTAGGAGAAATCGGCGCATGTGTACCGAAAACTATTACACTTTAATTTTTTTGTGCGCCAACTTTAAATTGCCCTAATGATGATATAAATGCATGTTGTCATGGCGCCACCTAGTGCCTTATCTTTTAACCAATTGCAAAAGAAATTGTTATTTTTTAACTAGACATTTTTTTTCATATTTTTTATTGAAATACAAATAAAAAAGGTTCCATGACTTTTTACGATAAGGTAATATTTTTGGAGATATGAATTTTTAACAGTTTGAATCTCAAAGTTTGGGTACTTTTGACCCATGAAAAATATATATTAAAAAATAATACAACAGAAAATATATTTGTTTTTATTGTTTATACAGGTTTTTTTGATTGTTTTTTACGCGCGCTTTCAAGTAAAATAACGCTCCAATGGGTTTTGTAAAATTGGTTTCAGGAAAAAAGCTTATAAATACAAATTGTAGATAATTAAATTAATAATAACATTGCTTTCTTTAACAATTTTAATAAAGTTACTAGTTTTTACAATAAAAGATAAATAATGATTTAGGACATGCAGAGAAGGAGATGCAGCGTATGAGAGTCAGAGACGGCAATACTTAAAGGCAAGAGACGTGCATGCTTGCAGCGCCCAATCAAAAAACCTGTATAAACAATAAACAAAATTAAATCTCAAATGAGGATATTATTAACTATTGTATAAAGGATAAAAAAATATGTTTTTTATGTTTTTTTTTAATATATATTTTTCATGGGTCAAAAGTACTCAAATTTTCGAACTTTCAAAAATTCATATCTCCAATAATATTAACTTTATCGTAAAAAGTCATAGAACCTTTTTTATTTGTATTTTAAATAGTAATATATAGTATAGTATTTTTTCAAGATATAAGAAAATGACTAAGACATATCGATTATTCTCTGACTGCAGTAAAAATCCTCGAAATTGGTCCTTTATGCCCATGCCAAACTAAGGCAGAACAGTTCAGGTCCGCACTAAGACATCATGAATACTTATATATTTTTCGGGTCAGGTAGTTTCACGACCCTTTACGGTCGGGTAGGATAAGTAAGGTCAACCTACCCTAATAGTACCATAATTTCGAGGGTTTTTACCATATTCAGAAGCAGTCGAGACTTTAAGTCATTTTCTTTATATCTTAAAAAATACTATACTAGCCCGGCCCGTACATCAATTTTTGTTTAAGAGAGATGGGGGAGTACGGCGCGGGTGGCATGGAAGAGACAAAGATAAAAAAGTTGTTTATCCGAGATTGGGGTTTGAATTGTGGACGGACCGGACATTACGAGTACTTACTTTAACTACTTTATTTATATTGATAATGTTTCTTTACTTACATGCTAAAAAATTTGGGGCAAGAGGCTTTGGATCGTCGCGAATCGATCTCGAATGTCTGAATTTTTGGAATTCTCTAAAAAAAAATTAAAACTTTTATGACATCTTGGTATATCCAAAGTCATACTTAATAAGGTGAAAATGTAATTATGAACAAAAAAGCTTCTATGATTTTTTTAGTGACTTTCATTCTGCTGCTCACCACAAAAAGCAGCGTTGTTAACCAAACTTGTACTTTTTAATAGTACAAATTATATTTCCATGCACCGGTCTAGGGAGACGATGACATAAGCGGTAAACAACTTTGAGTAGGTTCTTAAGGCACTATGATTTTTTTTGTAAAAGTCCTTGAAGGATCCTAAACATGAAAGTCAAGGTCTGACTGAAAGGTAGCGACCCATTACCAGCATCCCATGATTTTTTTTAAAAGAAAATTGCTTTATTTAAAATATGTTTTTTAAGGGATTTTGAAATTTTTAAGTTAAATATATAAGAAATTAAAAAAATAAATATGCCTGATCTATTAGTCAAAGTCTTAATGTTAAATCCACACATTCTTGCAAAATAGTTAAAAAAAAAAATCCAAAAACTATTTTTTGAGGCACTTTGAGATTTTGGGAGGAGTAATATAGGTACTTAAAGAAAAATAACCCCAAAAAGTCAGGTGGCATTTCACCTGCCAGATGATTCGAGAAAGTATATAAATGCGTATACAGCGCATTATAAACCATAGCCTGGTGTTTTCTTGTTTCGTACACTTCAGAAATTTACCTGAAATATTGTCGTTTCGTACAGCGAATTATTTCGTATTAATTTTATGCTTCTCTTTTCTTACACCGACCAAATTAGGTGATTGATCCAAATAACCAATTAAATAAATACCATATTGCAAATTATTAAAATTTTGTTAATATACTTCAACATAGGGATAATTTAGACAAATTCAAAAGCCCTTAGTTCTGATCGGTTATGGTTAGTTCTGGTTAGTTAAAGCGGCTTTTTTATTTCTCCCTAAATTATAAGGCGTTGTTAAATTCATCGATGAATCGTGCGCACTAATCGCTGTTTCATCAAGCCTTTTTAAATTAATTGATGGAAAAGCGCTAAAGAAAGATGCACAAGCTGTTTTAGCAGTATATGGATTAAAGATAAAACTAGCGGTAATCTTAGTGTGACGTCACGATAGATTTCAGCGCTAAACCATCTGATGAATTTAACAACACGCCTATATTTCAGACGTGATAAAAATCACTAAAAGTAGGAACAGTAAACTTATCCGTTTAGGCCATGAATCTGCCATGACCTAATCAAACGTAGGGATACTTTAGACAAATTCAAAAGCCCTTAGTCAGAGCTGGGTCGCAAGTACTTCCAAATAGTACTTCAAGTACAAGTACCAAGTTTTTAATTTTTTTAAAATTACTTTAAGTACAAGTACCAAGTATTCATTAAAATGTACTTGCATTTTCAAAAGTAAATTGAAAAAGTACTTGAAGTACCACCCAAAGTATTTTACTTGAAGTAAATCCATGTACTTGAAGTAAACCAAAAGTACTGCCAAGTAAAACAAAGTACTTGAAGTAAAACAAAGTAATGAAGTACACCAAAGTAGTTGAAGTAAATCAAAGTACTTGAAGCACATAAAAGTACTTCAAGTAAAACAAATTATACTTGTGAGTATTTTTGTACGGAAGTTAGAGGGTTTATTCCTCAAAACGGGGGTTTTGAACAACTCCTAAAAGCTTTAATGAGCGCTACGTCATTGGAAAGTAGGCCAGTCGGTAAAAAAACTATAGTTAGTGGAAAAACACGTAGGGTTGCCAAGTGTCCCGTTTTAAGTCGGGATCTTATGCATCCGATATCCGAAATAATGTAAAATTTCGTATGTAAATTTATGGCAACAGGCCTACAATGCCGTTCTCGGGTGAGCGCTTGGGACTTAAACTATTATAGGAAATATTGGTTTTCCCCCAAAATGGGTTTTTCTCTGTGGCTGCTAACTTGGGTTGGCGTTGGCACCCGTTGGCTTTAAAAAAATCCGATACATCTGTCATAAAGATAGCGTTTTCATATGATTGCCTACAGCAGAGTTTGGCACCCAAAATCCTATTCTTGGGAAATATTTTAATTTCCCATCAACACCAGATCAAGTGCCAGAACAACCTAACTTTTGATGTCGTTTCCATTTTATTAGTGGAATTTTTTGTTTAAGTTTACGCCTATTAAAATACAGGGGTTTTCGTTCAAAATGAAGAGGTAACAATGAACGCATTCCACAATACGAAATAGTTGGGGGAACCACGCTCCATCAAACGTCAAATCGCACCAATAGAATATTCTTGAACTGTCAGCGTTTTTGACATTTTTTCGGTAGTGATTTGGAAACTTTATTTTCGTATCCTGAATGCATTCGATAATAAAATTGTCAAAAGCAAAATAAGTTGTTGGTAATCATTATTAAATATAACAAATTGGGTATCAAAATAAAGGTTTTTACACTTGTTACACTTGTCTTGATGTTGGATCCAATTGAAATGAAGCGCTGTAATGCAATACAATAGAAACAGCAGCGGTTGCGCGTATTTCTTGTTTTAACTTGTTTGTACGATTATCTAAGGGGTGTAAATTTAAGTACTTGGTTGATTTTTTTACTTCAAGTACTTTCTTTACTTAAAGTACTTTCTTTACTTCAAGTACATCGTAATACTTCAAGTACTTAAATAAATACTTCAAGTAATTTACTTGGTAAAATCAAGTAAAAATCCAAGTATCTTCATAAAAACTAATCAAGTGCAAGTACAAGTACCTGCTAATAAAAACTACTTGAAGTAAAATACTTGAAGTACAAAAAAGTACTTCAAGTAAAATTACACTTTTTCAAGTTTTGACAGCTCTGCCCTTAGTTCTGGTCGCTTATGGTTAGTTAAAGTTATTCTTTGACCACTTCCCAATTATATTTTAGGGACGTGATAAATTACTAAAAGTAAAAACAGTTAACTTTTCTGAAACAGATAGATAGTTAAAACATATATTATTAGAATATTTTAATATCACTTATTCAAATAAATATTTTATAACTGTGCAGCTTATATGTTAGCAATAAATATTTTGATATTTAGTTATAAATTTCATTTTATCACATTTTATAAACCATCAGAGACAGCAACCTACCTCATCAGTTTTTGGTGTACGAAACTAGATGTTGAAAACCGGAAGAATAATTAATTTAGGTGCACGAATTAAGAATACTTTTTGGGGGAAATTTTTGAGGTGTATAAAAGAAGAATAAATCCATAGCCTAATGGACGAGAGGGGAAGAGAGAGTATAACGGCTGTATCTCCTCGTTCAAGGCTGTTGCAACGCGATTGGCTCTCGCGGGACCTCGTGACCTCTACAACCTAAGTCTTGGCTATATATTCTGTGTTCAACTGTCAGCTTTAGCAATAAATTTGTAGTATACGCATTATAGATTTCAATGTATGGGCAAAACGGCAGTATTTATAATTTTGTTTTCATTCTCATTAATGAGTTTCGAGAATGAGAACCGAGAATGTCGTAGTGGTTGGGGAAGATATAGATCTGTTGGTACTTTTGTTGGGTTCCATTCCCTAAAAAAGAATATATATTTGCTAAAAGAAGGTCAAGGAACCGTCAAGAAGAGGATCTACAGCACTCTGATTCTTAATTGATGAAGATGTAGTCAAAAATTGCAGGGAATCGATCCTCTTTCTGCATGCAATAAGTGGTTGCGATACTACATCAGCATTGTATGGCAAGAGAAAAGGCTTAGTTTATACTGTTCATTCAAAAAAAAAAAAACGTTTTTACCAAGATACGACATAAGTATTTTCAAAAACCCAGATGCCACATACGAGTTAAAGTAGTAGAAGCAAGGAGAAGTGATTTATTCTTGCCTTGTATTGGCCAAGCAAAAGCGAAAAAAGTTTGAATGAGTTACGGTATACTCACTTTAACAAATATATTGGTCTGGGGACGAATACAGTGATATTATCAAAGCTACCACCTTCCACGCAGTTTGTCAGCATTCAATGCGTACTTTTCATCAAGTTTAATTATGGCAAGGAAACGCATTGAACCTTTGAAAAACTGGAGAAGCTGGAAAAAGAATCATAGCTTTTTATCCCCCGTATATAGCACACAAAGTCACCAAAGCCACAGTCGATACTTAAAATAGTACCATGTAGCCGCAAAAAACGGTGCAGAAAAAGATGTGGATGTGTAAAAAAGTTGGATTGCGTTTGCTCCACCATGTGCATACAGTGTAGTAGGGCCTGCTTAGTTGCTTCAACAAAACTCCAGAAGATGATAATAATGATACTGATTTGTTTTTAAATTAAAAAGTCAACTTTGACGCAGCATACTTTGGAAACTATAAATCTGCATCAAAATGAATATTAGAGCTTATTTGTGCGGTAATTTAGTAATAAACAATTCAGTCTTAGACTAATTTGTCCTAGCTAGTGTAGTTTTTCTAAAAATTGAGAAAATCTGTAAAACGGGACACATTTCAAGGGCGCGAGGGGAAAAGCCGGTTTCAGGGGGGGGCGGGAGAATCGTCCAATTGAATGTACTCCTATATAGTTATAATACAGCAGGAGTTTAAAAAATATATAAATTTTGCCGCAATGAAATCCAAAATAAATATATTATTACTTTGCTACTATTACTTATTACTACTTTCTAATAAGTTTTCGATGGCAATAAGGCTCCCGGTAATTTTAAAAAGCAATAACCTGACAGTTCATGTTACTCCTGGCAAAAACTGTCAAGAAATAGGTCACAGTATATAGATTAATTGATTAACAGTGTAGGGTAAATCTTTCCTTTATGATTTCTCCTTCTTAAGTGGTCCTCTTTGTGTGTCTTGTACTAAAAGTCATTAAAATGTTTTAATAATTTTTTTTTAACAGAGCCTATTGACCCACGTTACGATAAAAAAAATATATTAGATAAGAGAAAAACATACTAAAACAACACGACAACCAAAGTGAACCAAGTTTTGCAAAATAACCAATTGAGGTAAGGTTTTAATTTTGACACATTCTGTGAGTCGTAGGTATACGTGAACAACTTTTTAGGGGATTAAATATAATAAAACATGGCTCTTGAATGAACTCTTAAACCAAATTTATTTTAGATGAGGTATCAACTCTGATAGGTTTTTTTTTAATCATCACAGGTGAACCAGAATAAGTATAAAAATAGACTTTTTTACTTTTTGGATATGAGACAAGTAATAAACCAACGGTCTGACAATCTGTAACTTTTTTGAATATTTGAATAAGACATAGGTACAGGGTTTTCCCGTATAATTGCGCACCCCTTTAAAATCTTTATTTTTATAGATAGAAAAAAATAGTTTATATGAAAGTTGCAGGATTTTTCATGAAGATTTTCATGGTGTAAGATAGAAAAACAAATGATGATCGGAAAATTAACAAATCAACTTCGTTATCAACACCCTGTATATGATTGAAAATTTAAATGGAATCTTCCTTTCAAATATATATAACTTATCTATGTTCGGATAAACGAGTTGCAAGTTATTTGAATTTAAAATCTGTTCTTATAAGCCATAGTTAGCCATGGATACAACTCAAAATTGACTTCTGTCAAATATTTATATTTTTGTTTGGTTTCCAAGACGAACCATGGCTAACGCGACTTAACTTTGCCAAACTTTGGGTTGTATCCATGGCTAACTATGGCTTATAAGAACAGATTTTAAATTCAAATAACTTGCAACTCGTTTATCCGAACATAGATAAGTTATATATATTTGAAAAGAGGAAGATTAGCAGAATTTGAATTTTTAATCATATACAGGGTGTTCCATTTAAAATAACGAAGTTGATAGTGATTTGTTAATTTTTCGATCATCATTTGTTTTTCTATCTTACACCATGAAAATCTTCATGAAATATCCTGCAACTTTCATATAAACTATTTTTTTCTATCTATAAAAATAAAGATTTTAAAGGGGTGCGCAATTATACGGGAAAACCCTGTACAATGTTTTACTATTCGAATAAATTTTGATCAGTAGAATATAAAAATTTAAGTCTGGCATACTCCCTCAAAATATTTGTTGCAATGGTAAATTTTCTATACAAGGTATAAAAAAAATTGAAGGTCAAAATTTTTGGTTTTTATCCCACTTTTAAATGGAATTGGTCTGGCAGATTAATACTTGACCAATTTTTTTTTGCAAAACTATTTTTCTAAAAATTTGTTAGGTTGATGTATAAGACATAAGTACAATGTTTTACTATTCGAGGGCGTTTTGATCAGTAGAATATAAATATTTAAGTATGACCTCTATTTTTGACACAACTGATTGCCAGACTACCCTCAAAATATTTATTGCAATGATAAATTTTCTATATGTATAAGGTATAAAAAAAATGAACTTAAATTTTTTTGGCTTTTAATCCCTTTTTAAATAGAATTGGTCTGGCACATTAATTAATAATAGTAATACTCCATTAATTATCGAATTTTTTATTGATTTTTTTATTATTCCTTATTGTCAGTTATGTTAAAAAAAAAAACTCGAGCTTAGCAACAAAGGACTTTCTTAATCGTGGTCTGACAGAATTTTGGGCAAGTATTAATGTGTCAGACCAATTTTATTTAAAAGTGGGATAAAAACCAAAAATTTTTACTTTTTATATTTTTATACCTTATACATATAGTAAATTGATCACTGCAATAAATATTTTGAGGCTGGTCTGGCAAAAAGTTGTGTCAAGAATAAGCGTGCCAGACTTAATTTTTTATATTCTACTGATCAAAGCTCTTTCAAATAGTAAAACATTACAAGACTTATGTCTTGTACATGAATTTTACAAAAAAATAGAAAAATATTTAAAAAAAATGGTCAGTTAGTTAGTTACAGATTGCCAGACCATTGGTTTATTACTTGTCTAATATTCAAAAGTAATAAAGTCTATTGTTATACTTATTCTGGTTCATCCTCTTTTACGACGGTTGTCGCTTGGACTATAACGGGGTTTTTAAGGAGTCAGTTATAAAAAAAAGCATAAAAGAACGCAATAACCAAAATGATCAGACAGATGTTATTTTCAGCAGGTGCTCCTTTGGAGAAATGTTATTTTTATAGAAGTGTTTTTTTTAACTTTTTTTTACTTATGCCATAATTCCAATCCTTTAGCTCTTAAGACCTGTTATTCCACAAACTGCTCTTAGGTTGGACTTGAATAAGAACTTTAAAGGTCTTAAGCATCTATTCACTGTCATCGCGCTTCTTTCTCAATGACCAATGCATGACCTGCATCTTTGCATAGCCGTACTACGATTCGCAGTATCTCTTTTTAAGCACGTAAGACAAATATACGAAGCGTCCTCATTTCCTCTGACCGACTAAACTCCTGCTGCGATGCTTATACTTGGTGGCCTTCTCCGTAGCGGTCCCACCTTTTGTCAAGCCCATGCAGGCGGCAGCAGTCAACGCGCGCGTTCGCTTGAATAGAAATTGCCGTGTCCGAGCGTCGCTCTACCGAAACAGGTGTTTTAAAGAGTGGATTAAATTTTGTTAAACAAAGTTTATCTTCGTTGATTAGTTTCGAAAAAGTTTTTAAGCGCGCCCAATGATGACCGAAACCGTCGTGAACGTCCAGGAAGCGCCGAATAACAATGCCGCGCCAAATAAGCCTCAGGGGGGAAACGACCAGCCCCTGTCGTGGATTAAAATAAATTTGGATTATTTTAAAACTACGCCTGGATTGTTAAAAATAGCAGAGTTTGTAAGTAGTCTATTTCTTTTATTTTTTAAAAAAGATTTATTTTAAACTTTACTTGAAATACTTCCGCCTGACCTTATTTTCTTATACAATCTGTTTATAACATACGACAGAAACTAGTAATTGTATTTACCGGAGTAAACAATCATAATTTAGTATTTATTAGTAAGTATATATTTTATACTTGCAGTAAATAAAACGTAAGTAGCTGGTTACAGTGGCGCAGCCTAAGGTGATGAGTGGGTAGTTACCCCTTGAATTACCCCAAAGTGTACCTACCATTAAATGTTTTTGATAAATGAATTTTTACTACCACAAAGTCTACTTTATTGCTATTATTACTGGTAACTTTTGTACAGGGTGTCCCAAAATCGAGCCTTATCATTGGGATCTCGAAAACCTGAAGAGATACGAGGGCGGCTAAATGGAGGCAAAGTTGCGCAATTTGATGCCGATTAAAATGCCACTTTA
The DNA here is from genome assembly GCA_019359885.1 of Listronotus oregonensis. NCBI lineage: Eukaryota > Metazoa > Arthropoda > Insecta > Coleoptera > Curculionidae > Listronotus > Listronotus oregonensis. Next base: position 337,600 of record JAHBCN010000223.1, read on the forward strand.
GAAGTTTAAAAATTTCGAATACTTTCGAAGAAAAAAACGAATATTCTCGATTTCATTTTTATTTTTTTTATTACTCTATTTGAATAGATGTAACAAAATAAATTTCATATTCCCATTGCTACTTTTTCTGTTTTATAAGAAAAGGTTACTAAATTTACACACCGACGTTTCGTCTCTGAGCTGCCATCATCAACTTTGTTTTTTTAAATAAGGTTCTGGATTTAAATTTAAGATTTTAAGAGCTTTTAAGATCTTAAAACCAATGATGTATCGTACTTATTCGAAAAATTTATATTGATGGCAATTTCTATAAGAAATCATGTGTTAGAGAGAGACATATATTACATTGTTGGTAGGAAAACATTAAAATATAATATAATTTTTTCGAATAAGTGTGATACATTATTAGTTTTGAGATCCTAAAAGTTTTTAAAATCCGTATTTAAAAAAACAAATTTGATGATGGCAGCTCAATGACGAAACGTCGGTGTGTAAATCGAATAACACAAATAGAGTCGTAAAAAAAAAATAAAATCAAGAATATTCGGTTTTTTCCAAAAGTCTTTGGAAGCAATCGAAAGTTTTAAACTTTTAAGGTGGCATTTTGATTAGCAACAAATTGCGCAATTTTGTCTCCATTCAACAGACCTCGTATCTCTGCATGCTTCCGAGATCACAATGATGGGGCTCAAATTTGGGACACCATATATACAGTAAAAGTCACAAACACCATATTAAAATCAGACGTTTTTTCTCCTATTAAGTAACGAATTTCATCAACTATAATTATCATATACTTAGAAATGACCCTACAATATGACTAAAAAACCGAGTGAGTTTTTTTCGCTTTTGGCTTAGTTGGCCTAGTGGTTAGTGGTATTACAAACTTGCTGTTGGGCTCCGAAAAGGATAAAACAGAAGGCACTCTAAAATACGTTTTGTTTAGCAAATCTTTTGCCCTTTTTCAAGATATTAAAAATTTCAGCAAGGCAAGATACAAAAATTATTATAATTTATGTAATAAAAACTAAAAAAACCTATTTTAATTTGAATTTAAAAACATTTAAGAACTAAATCTGGAAGAACCTAAACAGAACCGGTGTTTTAATGCGGCTAAAGTTTGCACGTAGTTTTTTTCTTCCGCCAATTTTTCTATTTCGCTTACGCGTAGTTTTTAGTTTTCTTAAAATGTCTGCAATTTTTCTTTTTTGCGGAAAATACGACAGCGCTTTTTTATTGCAGCCATGTGGCTATTCTGATGAATAATTAAGTGATTTTTAAGGTACCAGCCAGGGCTGTCGGTGATTGAATTAAAATAATTGAAAAATCATATTCAATTACTTCTCAGTAATTGGATTACTTTAATTCAATTACTTTCCGAAACAGGTAATTGAATTTGAATTATCAAATAAGAGGATTATGTAATCGTAATTGGTAATTGATTTTCACGAATCCCAAGTAATTCAATTACTTAGAAAGTAATTCAATTACTTAGAAAGTAACTCGATTACTTACAAAGTAATTGAAGTACTTAGAAATTAGTTTAATCACCTAATAAATATTTGAATTATTATGAAAAATTTAATTACTTTGCTTTATGGAAAAACTGCCGGAATTTTGGTCAGCCAGAAAGAGTATTTTGAAACACGGCGGGCCGCTTTGAGTTCATTAATATATGTGGTGATTTAAATAGAGTAATTGCTTAAATATTTAATTACTTTTAGTTTTAATTGATAATTGAATTACTTTTAACAAAAATGCTAGTAATTGATAATCGTATTTTACTACTACTTAGAAGAGTAATTGGTAATTGTAAATGAATTACTTTTTAAAGAATTTTGCGACAGCTCTGGTACCAGCCTTAAAATATTATCACATTATACAACTTAAGCCAAAAGGGCGTCAAGAGTTTAATATAGCGTTTTAGAAGCTACAAAGGTGTTTTGGACGGCTAGAGATGCAGAAAAACATGTTTACCGAAAAACATGCCAATTAGTAGTACCGTAAAAGTGTTCTCAGCGTTTTGGTTTGATTCCTAACGCTATTTTTGCACAAGATACGCATTGTGGAGGTTAAAAATACATATTTTGTGAAAGAGTCTGGTGCTTCACAGCAACTGATTATGCCTGCCTTGTCGCTTTTCATTTTCAAATACTTGAATGGGCCCGTAAAATAAATTTGGTATTTTTTGTTAAATTTTAATATTTTTGTATAGTTTAGAGCCAAACGATCGAATACTTCTCAAAATTTACTGGCAATAGGCGTATGTAAATACCCCGAGTTATTTAAGGGAAGAAGTAAACAAGACTTAAATACCTTAAATACCCTTACATCGAAAGTATTTGCTTTTAAACTTTTAAACCACTATGACTATACAATACAGTTTTTTTATGCGGTAAACCGAGGTGAACAAACATCTAGACTATGCCAATGGTTACGATATGTTATGCTTTTTTTACCTGATAAAAGCGGCCTTTCTATGTTGAACTATTTTACATACTAGACCTATAATTTAAAATTCCTTAGATACCACAGAGACTAGATATGGTTTCTATATTGATATTTTTCAAATTAGTAACGTGATCGAATTAACGGTTTTGTTAAGTAATATCATACAAAATAAAAACAGAATATATAAATTACATATAGGGTAAGTCAAAAATCTGTTAGGGTGTTTTTTGATGGCGTAATACCATTCTTGATTTGTTAAACTAGTGCGTATAAAGTTAATTTATATTCTATTTTTTGTTGTTACAGCTAATAAGGGATACACAAATAAAAAAAAATGTAATTTAGCTAATGAAAAATGTAAATAGTGTAATCCCCAATGGAATAATGGTATGAGGTGTGAAATAGGTAATATTATTAAGTAGTTATAAATTATAAATAAAAGGGTTGTATAGTGATGTATGCGTGGTCAGACAAAATTTAAAATGCAGAAAGTTTAGGGGATTGAATTCATGCCCATAGTTTACGCTAAGGTTAGTCGAAAACGCAAGTTTAGCGTAAGTCCACCTTAAAACACAGTTTTTCGAACTAAAAGTTTTCATGATTGGTTTCTAAATAGGTTGGTTTAAAACTTATACCTTAAAATTAAAGGGGATACTCAAAATGCTACTAAAGATACAATAAGACTATACTAAGCAGCTGTCGACTGTATAGGTGTTTCAAGATGAACGAAACCCAAGAAAAACGCATGTTGGTTTGGAAAAAAACAGTCATGATACAACAGTGCCTTTAGAGAAAAGTAGAACGACCAATTCTTAATGGTACACAACCATTTGTTTAACTTAAGTCGTCGGTTAAATAAAAAAAAAACAAGCATTATCAAGAAAATGCCAGCTGTCATACATCTCGTCTAACCGTTTTGTTTTAATTTGGCACCAAATGACTTGTTTTTGTTCCCGAACGTCAAGACTAAATTGCGAAAACAACAGTTTTCGTCGGCAGAAGAAACGTTAAAGCATTAAAAAAGGCGTGTTTTAGAGGTTTCTTAAGCAAGTGGTTGGAACGCACGTAAAAGTATATCAACCATAAAGGGAAATATTTGCAAAAACATTGGGTCATTTTCAATATATTTTTTTTTTTAATTAAGCTCGGAATATAGATATTGTTCTTCGTACCTCTATACCTTTAGCTATTATAATTAAAAATGTTGTACTTTGGCTGTAATATTCATTTTTGCTTAACTAACTTAATTTTCGCGCCCCATTTTTTAGAACCTCCAAATAAAACTTACGGCGTCCCCGCCTATCAATCAGCACACGAAGCGAGAGAGAAAGCTAGTAGACCCTTAGCGGCTTTCATTTTCGCATGCTTGTTTGCATGGCCGAACGGCAAGGCTGTCTTTAGTGATGTCCCTGTGGAAAAAGGGATGTTTTCTCGTTTCGTACACTCGCGTTTCGTACACTTCAGAAATTTATAGACGGAGAGCTGGAGTCGAAAATTCATCGTCATCAGTAATATGGAGTTTCTCCCGTAAAACATGTTTAGTATTGTTAATTATGTTCCCGCGCGGGCTGACAGCTAATTGGATACAAAAGGAATGGCGGATAAGAGTAAAGAGCAATTTAAGCAAAAAATCGTCATCTATAATATGTCAGCCATTTTGAAAATTTATAGTTGTTGGGCAATTTTTGGGTCCATTTTAAGAAGAAAACTTCATATGAACCCATGTCCTAAACGTCCTAAGTTTTATGATACAAGGAGGTAAAATTTTCAAAAATACATTATTTATTATTAATATCAGTAATACCACTATAGATATTTTAATAAAATTTTGCATACATGTACTATGTATCAAGAGGCTTTTTTTAGTGTGCTACATTTTTTTTTATTTTCACCAGTGGCGTTCGTACGGAATTTGACCTGCCTATTTTGGCAGATATTAATGGTACGTCACTGATTTCTCTTAAAATAAAAAATATTTTTGTCGTTCCCAATCATTTATAAGCAAAGTTGATCACTTGATTTTTTTCAATATGATGCACGGTTTTCGCTTAAAAAAATAAAAATCATTTTTCTGCATGATCATAAATCTTAAAAATATAGGTAAACAATATCACCATGCAGAGAAATATCTAAATTTAATTTTTCTAGGTAAAAACCGTGCGTCAGACTAAAAAAAAATCAGGAGATCAAAACTGTTCATAATTTTTTTTTCGTACACCGACCATTTTGTTAATTACTTCTACGCAGGGATAATTTAGACAAATTCAAAAGCCCTCTGTTCTGGTCGGTCATGGTTAGTTCTGGTTAGTTAAAGCAGCTTTTGATTTTCCCCAATTATATTTTAAACGTGATAAATAAGTAAAAGTAGAAAGAGTAAACTTTTCCGTTTAGGTAGATAGTTAAAACATATATTATAATTTAATTATTTTATTTATATCATATATGTAAGCAATAAATATTTTAATATTTAGTTATAAAATTAGTTTAAATTCATTTTGCCATATTTTATGAATCATCAGAGACAGAAAGCTTCCTTAATTTTTGTCGTACGAAACAAGATGTCCAAAACTGAATAATTAATTTTGTGTACGAAATAAGAATATTTGGGGGAAATTTTTGAGGTGTACGAAACGCGAGTGTACGAAACAAGAATAAATCGGCAAAAGTCTAATAAATCCAAATAAAATACGATGTTCGATTGAAATTTATGATAAACGATTGTGTTTTTAAAACAGCAATTTTGGATACTTACAGATTGACGAAAAAATAAGGGATTTATGGTTTTTATATAGTTCTTTATCTAAATAAAGTATCGGCAGTTCCGATTTATTCTTTTGCTTCAGAGATTACTGATAAATTCATAATATTTTTGATGAGAATTTATCAGTTAAGTTATGATAGAATTTTTCTCTGGATATTTTTTGATTCAGATAGACCTTTTAGAATTTTTATTGGAACTTAATATTTTCTATCAGACTTTTTCCACAGGGGTATCTTCAATTCTTTTCAAGTGATAACTTCAGTTATCACTTGAAAACGGTTAGAGATACATCAGTAACCGAAACGTTGTGTAGCAATTAACAAATAAAGACAATGAAGTTCAAGATTTTAGTATTATTAAAACCATAACATTCTCTAACACTCTCAAGAAAATATATTTTTTTATTCTTACCATAATGCATCTCACGCTGTTTGCTATGATAATTAAAAATATTGTTTATCTTTTAGCATCAAACTTGCGCAAAACTTTGTAAATGGTCTCGTATATAACAGTGGAATGATAATAAGCATCTTATTATTAGAAATGTGTGAATAAACACCAAGGTCGATTTAAAAGTCGCATTTTAGCTTTTTCACATTTTCGTAAAAAATAAGTTATTCGAAAGAGGAAAATGCAGTTCATAGAAATCTATAAATATTTATATCCCGGTGTGCTGTATTAAAGGGGTTTTTCTAAATCTAAACTATTTTAATTACCTATCCCCTGATCAAACTCATTTCAAAAACGTGTGATTTTAAAAATGTTAACGAACAAATTTTTACCATCATTATAAAAAAAGGATTTAGAGTTCGCTCAATTTTATTTAGATGTAATATTTTATCCAACCAAAATCTTTTATGTAAAATATGGACCACGTTGCTATCCAAACCACAAATTACCACAAAACATTTTGTTCGCTTCAAAAAAGACTAAAGATCTTTTTGACTTGGTAATTTTTTTACTAATCTATCAGTATTATTTAATTTACTTTTAACTTTTATAATTACAGCAAGTCTTTTGCATTAATCTAGACAGATTAGTAAAAAACTTGCCAAGTCAAAAAAAAACTTGCTCTAATTTTAGATATCAGTACTATAAGAGGCCGGGACTTTTTGGGTAAGAACTTGGCCCATATTTTGCAGAAGGTTTTTCTCTAAGTTTAATGAATGCATATTTACTATTAAAATATCAACATACGAAAATTAACATTTTTCATAAAAAAAAGAAAAACATTTTACAAGGGCAAACCACCTCTGATATAATGAAGTTATCTGAAAAATTCAAGTAAATACCTCTACTTAAATTTGCCAGGACACTAACATGGCCGTATTTAGGCGGTGACGAGAAGGGCGCCCGCCAAGGTCGCAGCCACCTGGGGGACGCATAATCGGCCATGAAAACAAATTTTTCTTTCATTAGTTATCAGTACCGCAGTCATATTATTATTATTTTTTATTAACAAAATTAATAAATACATGTAATATAAGTTTTTAATCGAATATTTTTTTTCATATTGTTAAATTTATTAAAGTATAAATGTTACGTTTTAGTAGGCCTGCTATGCACGGTATTTTTGTAACTACGATTTTATTGTTGAGAATATTTATTCTAAGTATAATCATCCGCAAATAAGGATGTATAGTTAATTTACATTCCACTTCTTTTTATCAGACACAAACAGTTGTTTTATGTCTCTTTTAAATAGCTAATAATTTCATTTAAAGCAAATATAGAATTTGACACAAATTCCACCACAAAATTGATATTAAAAAAAAACGTAATTCTCGGATCAAAAAACCTTAATCCTACTTCTTTGCGCAAACTTTCCGAAGAAGTACCCCGTTTTCGTTGAGGGGTATTCCATACTCTCCAAATCCCTCGGTGTATGAGGGTAGGGCGCGGCTATACCTAAATACGGCCCTTGATACTAAGTGCAATAGATGACCTGATTTCTTATATTATTTCAAAGAAAATATAAAAAAAACTCTTTAACAAATAACGATTTTGGGTAGCAATTTTCTACACCCTTGCTAGCTGCTATATATCAATACCACCATGATTTTGAAAAAATTAAAAGTAACAAAATTATATGTAAAATTATTTATTTAAGTTGTGCTAGTTAAAATCGTAAATAAACCATTTCTTGGGAAATTTAATTTTTATCTAGGAATTATAAAAATCACTTTATTACTAAACCGTTACCATTAATGCACATTAATGCACATTAATGAAAAAAGTATTTTTGTTTTGTTTGCAGTTTTAATTATGGCACCATGACAGTTATTTACAGGTGTGATAATGATCTAAATTCGTCTTGGAGATGTAATGTTTAGTAAGCCGTGAATAACCGAAACATTTACTTGCAGCTAATCCGTTTAAATCAGTTAATTATTGATAGCATATAATAGTTATATCGGGTGGACAAAAAAATTGTTTATTTACAGTAATATATATCATATTTGGCACACCAATACCTTGTACAGTTTTAATTATGGCACCGTGACAGTTAGGTGTGATAATGATCTAAATTCGTCTTGGAGATGTAATGTTTAGTAAGCGAACATTTGCCACAGCTAGTTAAATCAGTTAATGAAGCGATATTTAAATATAAAATAAAAGAAAAAGTTTATTTTTGTTTTGTTTGCATTGTCTTTATAATTATGGGTTGTGACATCATTTTTTTAACTTTCTTTGATAGGACATATAATAGTTATATCGGGTGGACAAAAAAATTGTTTATTTACAGCATTCTGCAGAATCCTCATATTAAGCTTTTAATATATATCATATTTGTTTGCCCGTCTGTATATAAAACACAGTTTTATAGTAACTATTTCAAAAATAATAAAGTAATAGCGGCATAATAAAAACCAATGAAAATCTATTAAATACCCTGGAAATGCCGCTTGATCGCATTTAATTTTTATAAAACCGGCAACGGCGCCAAATTTATTGCTACTTGTGTAACGCAGCAATTGATGTAAATGCGTGTGCTAAAAAAGTAAAAGACATTTAATTGTGAGTTAAAAGACATTGATAAAAACTATATATAAAAGCATTACCAAAGTCAAGGCTAAAGTAAATGCTGATAACCTTACACTCAAAATGTCCTTTAAAGTTTTAAAGCGAACTTTACCCAATTTAATCTTTCGGTATTTAAAGCAAAACCGCAAAAGCTTTCTTTACTCCAAGAAGATAAGATTGTGTCATGACAAACAAAATTTTTAAAAGAAATGCGTGACCATAGGGTTAAATAGGGTTGCCAGATAAAAAGCGAATGGGGGAAAAGGGATGATTTTTATTTTAGTTATGAACAGGAACTAACAGAAAAAAAAAACATTTTTGTGAGTTTATGCCTAAAGCATGGCGCCTGGCAACCCTAGACTTAAAGGGAAAAATCTATACTAATAAGACATAGATAGATGAGGGACACACTGTATAGTATGGCGGGACTTAGATATTACCAGTTTCTTATTTCCACTAACGCAAATATATATTTTTAAGTTAGTGGTACAAAATGTTTAACCAATCCTCGTTAACTTGCTTTTCCTAAAGGCATATAATAGGATTTCTATTGAATGCTTCGACTTGACGCAGGCAAGCCATATGCGTGTTGGCATAATGTAGTGACTATATCGCGAACTATATACACATTTTAAGTTTTCTTTATGAGTAACATTGCAAGCAATAAATTGTAAAATACTCCAGTATTTTCTCTGGAATAATAATTTACCTAAGAAAACACCTTTATTTTCAATTTTTATTTGTTATACATTTTACTTGACTTTGTCATATTTTAATGTCCCCACCTCTTGGGTGGTCGTGGGCACATTTTAAATAAGAGTGTAAAAATGTTTGATTAAAATTGACTTCTGGAGGAGCAACTGCAACATGCAGTTGTTTATCTCTTAAAAATTACAAGTCGACAAATAAAGGTTGGCCTATAAGATATGCAAAGCTTAAGACAGAAAGACTTGACAAAATAAAAATATAAAAAGCTTCGCATCTTAAAATATACCATCCGAGCTAAAAGTTTCGTTGTCTCTCGTCGCCTAAAAATATTTTTTGTGGCGTTTCTTTTAAATTTGTTTAAATATTACCTAGTTTAGATATATTTTTTAAAATTTGTATATTAAAAGTAAAAACACGTAAAAACCGTTTTTAGGGCTTTCAAGGACTATATTGCGTATTTCTAGTGTTTAATTTATGTAATTGTTCCTAGGAATATTGTTTCTTTCAATTCTAAAGTTTTTTCTTATTATTTTATAAGTGTAACATTCATTACTTAGTGTCGATACTGTAGAGGAGTCCAAATTTTAGTAGATTTAGTTCCTATTAAAATTGAACTTTGCTGACCTACAGTTATAATTTTCAAGGAAAGTTTACCGCTTATATTTGATGTAACTAGGATTTGAAATGTTTTTTTTTTATCTTCTCTAACCTCTCTACGTTCCTCTTAGAGTGCTTGTAATAGTCACAGAGTGTTTGATCTGATCTGAAGTCCCCCTTTCCTCATTAAACCAGTAATAATTTATTTAGTATGGTACGTTTCACAATAACTCGTTGATTTCTTGACCGCAATAAAATTTAAATTACAACCCTCAGTGGAAAACCCAACCATAAATAGGTTGCCTGGCAAATATCTATTGTGTAGGCACCGCACCTTTTGAAAGGGTACAGGTCCTGATTACCTACTAATATTAATAGTTTAGGTTAGCTATTTTGGATGCTTAATAACACACACGAAAATACCTCGACAAACTCCAAACGACTGATGAACTAAGACGAAAAGACTCTACATTATATTCAACACCTGCAATTTGCCTATAACCTACATAATATACCAAAAAGTAGGTGCAATAATAAATAAAGAAAATTTTAAGTCCGGACCTACATGCGGGTACCCAAAGTATATTGAGTTTTACGACCAACAGCTATCAGAAAAATCGAGATATCAACGAATTATTGTGGAACGTACTGTATATACTTTCAAGGGCACAGTATGCTAAAAATTCTGGTAAATATTTTATCAGATATAAACCCAATGTTAAACTCGGTTTTATTATAAATTAAATATAATCCTAAAGAATTTCCACCGAGTTTCTTGGAAAATCGCTTGCTTATTTAAATATTTAATAAAAGAAAAGTCTCCAGTCGTTTACTCAAGGTAAAAGGCTTACCCGGCATTTTATTGATGTTCTAGTCTGATTGATAGAGAGCTAATATGTTAATTATTTATGCATTTTATTATTTTGAATAAAAAAAGCTTGTTTAATAGTAGGTATTGATCGATACAGATATTAATATCGGTATATCGGCAACCAGTGGCTTATGCTTGGGGGACCAAGAGGGTCAAGGCTTCCCATTGTTTAAAACACAATACAAAATTTGAGAGATAACTTTTTTCCTATATTTTTAAATTTGGGCCCTTTTTGTAGTCAATATACGCCACTGTAGGCAATTGTTGCCAATTCTCTGTGTCGTGTCGTGTCGGTAGGAATATTGCCGATATATTGGCAAAAATAAAATAAAAACAACTGCATTATATCGTATTGGTGATAGTTTATCTATTGCTGACTATAACTTTATATATCTGATTTAGTAAAGGTGTAAGTGCACTGATCTTATAAAACATACTACTGTAATCAAAAACTAAGATGAATTTTGTTATAAAATGAATTTTTTTTATTTATTCTTCCAAATCTATTTCGTCGCCTTCAAAGTAGCCCTCCTCCGATAAAATACACTTGTGCCAACGTTTTTTCCGGTCCTCCATGCATGCCAAATACTCGTCTTCAGGTATGGCCCTTAATGCACGTAGCGATTCACGTTGAATCTCTTTATTTGACTCAAAACGGTGTCCTCGAAGCGGTCTTTTGAGTTTTGGGAACAGCCAGAAGTCACTCAGAGCTAAATCAGGCGAATACGGCGTCTGAGCAACGATATAAGTAGAATTTTTGGCCAAAAAGTCTCGAATAACCAATTGTTGTCTCGCCACAATTTCGGCCGTTTCTTGCGAATAGCCTCATGCAAACGACGCATAACATATAAATAATACTCCGTATTGACTGACGTATTGGCCGGGTGGTTTTTTATTGAGTTATACAAAACAAAAATGTAACTTTTTCTCATAAAATTGTTTAAAGCAGAATTTAGTTTCAATAAATAAACAATTTATTGATCAAATATAAAACTTTATTAATAATTTAAAAACATTACAACTTAACAGTATTACCCTATAAATATCTAATTTATAAGGTCTATAAAGCTAAAAAATGGCTGTTTCTTTTGTAGGTCACAAGCACAGGAGCGTATTTTAAGCTGTATTTTAACAATCTATCCGCTGATCAAGTCTTATAAGCTTGCCTTTTACGATGACGTCATTATTTTGTTAGTTTGAAGCTGCCACAAAAATGCATGGCTCTTAAAGACAAACAGCGACATTAAATTAAAAGAAAAACTACATACAGTTTAAAAGTTAGAAATATTTAAATAAATATTAAAGTTAAATAGGTAGAACGAGCGAACAAAAAAAAAAACGATGACTCTTTATTTGTCAATGTCACTTGTGTCAACCGTTGGATTATCTAAACGCACGGTAGTGTGCCAGACCAAGTTCCGGCGTACCGCGAGAATGTGTGTCTTTTACACGAAATGTTTCAATCTATTTTCCCACCTAGCATAACTTCGGTCTCGATCCACATAAAGGCATAAAATTTGGTATGTAAATTTACATAAATATCTGTATCTGTGAGATATATAAAACATTTTGTTTTTGTTTGTTGTCTCTATATTCTGTGCATTTCAAAGGTTGATACCTTCGGGCGTATATCTGTTAGAGGCAGTCTTGCCGCTTGGCATTGCGAACAAGTGTGCGAGAGAAAAAGTAGAATTGCAGTACAACAAGGAAGTTTAAAGGTGTA